>WBMZ01009038.1:0-71911 GCA_013400975.1 Atrichornis clamosus
GTCTTCTCTGCCCCAGAACTCTGTTTTATACCATAGATTCCCTAGTACAGACCACCTGCAGCTCCCACAGCTGCACCCTTACAGGTAAAGCACAAGTCTGGAAAAAGACACCCTCAGCACAGCCATAAACTCAGGAGAGGGAAGGAATACTTTTTATCACTTGCACAAATTCCTGAAATGATTACTCTGTCAGTTCAGCACATTGGCACACTGAGTAAAACCAGAATTATCTAAGTTCAGTACAAACACACTTTATAAAATAACAACTCTAAATTTTCCAGGTTCAATACTCTTGGTTCATGCTATTTAGCAGCTGCCCAGCTGTGCACTCAGAAACACGTGTGGTGAGGCTCTCGTGTCAGAGCTGATTTCATGTGATTCTGAAAGAACAACTTTGCCACCACTGTGCTAGAAGCAGCTATTCTATTTGAAACCTTTTTTGAAGATGTGTGCATCAAAGAACAAGAAAATCTATTTGTGTCTTCTGTCATGTTCCCTCACACCAGGATGGCCCCAAGACTGGGACTGGAACTGGCCATCAAGCATTGTACAGAGGTAGGGCACTGCCTGCATCTACACTGAAAAGCCAGAAACTGCATTTTCTACGTTTTCCTTTTGAGAAAGCCTAGAAAAGTTTGGCTTGGAAAGGACCTTAAAGATCACCTAGTTCCAAGCCCCTGGCATGGGCAAGGATGCACCCACTAGACAAGTTTACTCAAAGCCCCATCCAACCTGGCCTTGAACACATCCAGGGATGGGGAAGCCACAACTTTTCCAGGCAACCTGTTCCAGTGCCTCACCACCCTCACAGTAAAGAATTTCTTCCTGATACCTAATCTAAATCTCTCCTCTTTTAGTTTAAAATCAGTCCCTCTTGTCCTACCATTATCAGCCCATGTAAAAAGTCGTTCTCCCTCTTTTTTATAATCCTCGAGAGTAGGGCAGCACTGCCATGGGTCAGGCCCAGCTGTTGGCATTCTCCCTTGTCTGTGCTGGTCCTTATAAAAGGCTGCTCTGCCCAGCACAGAAATTTTATCAGACGGTAACGAGTTTGACATTTTATATCATTTAGTGAAATGCCAGACATCTGCAGGGCACAAGAGGGCACTCAGTGTTCCCACGCCACCTTCTGCATCCTCCCGTGGAGATCTGGAGTCAGTGCCCAGGAATCAGACCCGCCCCCTCCTCCTCGCACTGTGGAGGAGGCAGCAGCTCTCCACTGCAGTAAATCATCTGTCAGTCCCTGTTGATGCCATATTCCCCTTCATGCCCTGGGACTGCATCTTCACAGCACATGCCTGTAAAGATTAAGGTTTAGAAGAGCCTTAAGCGTTGATGAGGCCGCTCCTGGAGACCTCACACTTGAGATTCTGGTCTTTAACTCATCGTTTTCCAGCTGAAGCTGAAGGCAGTTGCCTAGACAACAAGTCTGACTCAGCAGCAGTGAATTGTCAGGGCAACAATCTCCGGCCATACCTGGGATGTGCTAAACAGCACAACCAGCCAGCAGACATGGAAGGCCACACCCAAAAAACTGTAGGTTAAAAAGGTGAAAGCTTCCATCAGGGTATCTGTTTGCTGAGCCAAAAGTACTTTGCACTTGCCCACCTCAGAAAGCTAAGTACAGTTACTCCACATAAAGAAAAAGAAATATTTTTAATTTTTTCTCAAGGGAAATAATCCTGTCCCAGTACAATATGTATCTATATAACATGGCTATGTACAGCCCTTCCACAGTTTGCACACAGCATCCTCTGTTTATACTGTCACCACATTTTGGGGGATATCACTGATGTAACGTGGGAGGAAGTTCACTGTGCTGCTCATGTAGAATTTGCTCTCCATTTCTTCATGGCTTACAGTAAGGCACTCGTGTTTATTTCCAGTTTTAAACATTTTTTCCACCGAGGTTTCTTTAAAATATTTGCACTTTAAGAAAATACGTGCCCAAAGTGTATTGAAGCATGAGTGGGGAGAGAGAAGGCAAATCACTGTAGTATGTAGTCATCTTTTATTTAAGCTAATTTATAGGCTCTTGAAAATATTTGAACTTTTTACCCCTCCAAATTTAGCCAGTCTTATGAGGTATTAATTATTCATTTTCCCAATGTATTTTGAGCAGTGCGATCATAATTAAATAAAATACCCATTTATTCTATTTGACCATCTCTCTGCATTTTAAAGTGTATTTTCACTGTTTTAAGGGTGTGGATTATTTGTGTTGGAGCTGGGCTGGAGTGGTTTATTCTGCTCTGTCACAAACTTCTGCCAAATTTTGCTAACTTCCCTGCTTAAAAGTGCCCTAAAGGAAAATTATTTTGTTCTTTCATATGGAGCTATTCTGCTATAATGAAGATTTTGGATTGAAATTTTCTCATTTCTTCAGGGACTGCACAAACTCACTGAAACTTCTGGGGTTAAGGTCTCTGTGTTTTCAATGTGAGCACAAGGTTTCTTAAGGAGATCAAAGATTTTTTTTTCTCTAAACATATTGGGACTTAGCATTCAGCCAAAATGCTACCAATTTCCTAGTAAAATGATAGATCTCTTATTCACTTAAGTTTGGGGGGTTTTTTAATCCTAAATGTGCTTTTTATATCGAGAATTATGAAGATGGATCAACTAAGCTCACTCACAATATGCCACAGTTACAATTTGAAAAACACACCTGGATTTGCTTAGCAGACTGATGCTCTGTCTAAATCACAGCTCAATCAGAACAGGACTGGAAATTTCTCATATGAAAACGGACCAATGCTTGCAAACTTGTTAACTCAACCATCGTTAAAAAAACTAAACTCAAGTGACCTGAGTTTAAATTCAACTCACCTGAAAAATAAGCCACATATCTCCCAGATGAAGTAATTACCTAATTAGTGACAGTAAAGTAATGAGCATCTCATCAGTTTGCCGTTAAACAGCAAAGAAGGCATTGTCACATATATCTGGCAAACAGCTCTTGGTGAGTTCAGAGATATATTTGTGACAAAAGACAACTGTTAATAACAGGAGCCATTTCATCTTCAACACACTAGCTACTAAGCTGAAAAAAATATTTCAGAAGCATCTCAGTGATTTTGTGACTGGTAAAAATAGCATTTTTGTTAATGCCACTAAGCCTTGAAGACAAAGCCATGGTCCTTCTGCCTACCCCAAATTTTCTGCCTTTTACATTTACAGAATCAAGAGGTATTACAAGATGAATGTATGTGAGTTATCTTCAGCCTCTTCCTGATGACTTACTAACAAACAATTTTAATGCAGACAGTGCTGAACTGAAGTCTGAAGACCACTTCTTGAAAATCTAAAATACACTGAAACCTCAACAAAGGAAAAGGTACTTGTTAAATCTACACCCTGTGAGGGGCTCATAAAAGACCACTACTGGGTCATAAACACCAGAGTGGTAAAAAAATCCCTGAATAATTGTTGGTTCAGCTATTTTATCTGTCCAGTTCTTTATCATAGGGTGTAGGAAAAGTGTGGCATTTTACCAACACCAGTCAGCCAAAGCAGATGCAGTTACATACAGAAACAGGTGTATGAAACTGCTTATCCAAATCCCACCCCAATTCACTGGACACAAACCACAAATTGTGTAACAACATTATGAAAAACATGGTAAAAAAATCAAAGTTTGTGCTTGGGCCACTATGCCACATTAAGATGGAGCATCACCCACCTGCACTGTCGCTGGTCTGGTGTGCTTAAAAACAAAAAGGCAAATCTCCATGACCTCTAAGGACAACAGGCATAGCCCAAATGGAAGGAGACAACCCAGTCTCTACCATCCTTCCTCTGTCTTGCAGTTTAAGTGGTGGAGACTTGCCTTGGTTTTATAGAAAACACGCAGCTGGCTGGAAAGGACAGGATAGGGTTACTAAAAATGCAGTCTGTTTTAGGGGGATGAGCAGGCTCAGAACTAGTTAAATTACATACACTTCTGCATCATTCTCACTTTTCAATGTGATAATCTCAATTACAGATGACAGTTTCTATTATCAGGAAAAAATGCACTGAGAGGAAAAAAAAAAGTTTCTGAATCTGGCAGGTCTCAGGAAGAAATCCCAACCCCGTGTTAGAAGCCTCCTCATTCTTGTTCATGAAGGCTTGACCTGCAGGAAGGGAGGAAAGCCTGGTCTGTCATTAATCACTGTGTCTTCCAGATGTCTTGTTTTTGGAGACAATTCATCTAGAGGCCTCTGAAAAGCAGGAGCAGTGCACCACTGTGCTTTGGCATGACTGCATGAGTATGACATAGTTGGACAAAAAAACCTTTTCATTCCCCCTCCTACAAGAGCCTCAGGGGATTCAGCTTCCTCTCAGTACCTCCTGCAATCTACATAAAGCTATTTTTTGCCACAGGGGTTCAGTGCTGAGTGACTGAGCGCTCTGGAGTAACACTTCTTGGGAACACTTGGTAACCAAACAGCTGCTCGGGGGCTTGCTCATGAAACAAGCCCAAAATGGGGGAAATGTGCATGAAAACTGCCCGAGACTGGCTTCCACAAAGCTTCACAATAGCCAGAGGCTAAAAGATAGTCCATCTTCTATCGACATGTTTCCTAACTTTCCAGGCAGGTCTGCCTCAAAGAGTGCTGAGCAGCTTCAGCAAAGGCTGTGATGTGTCCCAGGAGCTGGGCTGCCTGTCTTCTAACCCATGGGGCCACTGACACCACCAACACTACTTTTCCTGATGCAAAATCCAGGGAAGAGACCTAACTTCCAGAAGAAAATATTGTTTCTGATGTGTGTCTCAATTCAGCAAGTAGGACTAAGGTGTGTTTATTCAATCAATTAGAGTTTTAGAATTGATTTAATTAAAAAACTGAGAAGGAATTATGTCTTGCAACACTGCACAAGGCACGTGAGTATGACACATATTGGCAGATAGAGGGGAGAAAAAGAATGAACGTGCAGGATTTGAGGCAGGGGAGAGGGGGAAAGGAAAGGCAGGACACCAACACCTCTGCCCACGTCATTCCCTAAGTGGGGAATCACAGAATCAATAGAATGGTTTAGGTTGGCAGCACATACACTGCTACTTGCCTTCACACGGCAGCCTCTGCTTGATGGTGACTTTTTTTTGCTCATGCTTGTTCAGATGGTGTGGTTAAAAGAAACAGGGCAAAACATCAACAACAAAAAAAGGAGACCAGCACCTCCTCTGCACACCTTACAGCTGATACTTCTTCAGTCTGAGATGAAACCCTTCTGTCCTGGCTGAGGCTGTGTGTCCTGGGAACAGGGGGACTATCCAAAGACTAGTACTGCAAAGAAGGAATCCCAGCCTAAACAGTGTCCTCCCTTTTTTGCAAAAACCAAGCTGCTCCTGTGCCAACAGTGCATGCAAGGTAAGAAGGCAGCAAAGACTGAGGACAAGACCTAAGAGGCATTTCCACCGAACACAGGCATCCTGGGGAGAGTCTGCATGACCCATCAGCACCATCACACACCATCCAAATCACTCACTGCAAAGAAATCAGGTCATTTCAGATTAAACTTTAAGAAAAGACATGCCAGTCTGGCATTTCCAGTGGTGCCCAGTCTTGGGTTCTAACATACAGTGTCTCCTGCTGGGTAGGTGTTCCGTGGTGCTCACCTGAAGCAGGTCCTGGCACTCCCAGTTATTGCTGCCTGTGGATCTGGGCTGCTGGCATAGGCAGCATTCCCCCTCCCCCTCCTCCTCCTCCTCCTCCTCCTCCTTCTCCTCCTCCTCCTCCTCCTCCTTGTCTAACCCAGGCCAAGGCAAGTGAGGAAGAGTGGCTTTACAGACATCTCTAGCCTTGTGAACCAGGGCTTGTTTCTGAAATAAAACTAATTTGATTCGCCTTTTACAGAAGAGTCCTACCTGAAAGAATAAAAGGATTACTTTTGTTACTAATCAAGAAGTAACAACCAACAACAACCAACAACAACCAACCAACCAAAAGAAGGTCAGTCATGATGTAAATCTCCTGTCCCACAGAGGTGCCTGGCTGCAAACCTACTCCTGCACATGCAAGGCTTTCAGCACTGCCAAGCTGTGCTCATTGCACAACCACCACACCAAAATACTGTTACAGAACACGATTAATACCTCAAAATAACAGCTCCTGTTTCTCTGGCCAGCTCGCAGATAATACACCTGCAAGACAGCACAGATTTAATTCAGGAGGCAATTGAATCCTTCACACAACAGCTCAGGGAAGTGAATAGCTGTGAAGATCCACCCTCACTTTCTCTAGTCTTTTCCATTGCTAAGGTTCATCAAAGTAACACCTATTTTGGTGTTTTTTATGATGGTCCAACAGCAGGGATATAACTGCAGTAAGACTGAAAAGAAGAGACAAGACAGTAGAGCAGCAGAAAAATAGAATACAAAGGAGAGGACTTGAAAGAGATGGGGGTAAACAGTCTTCCTAAGATTCCTGTACTTTTAAAGGGGTGTTTTCTGCACCAACACCTTTCCAGACTGAGGGATTAGAACAGGGATTTAGTTTAAAAAAAGGCTCATCTGCTGGCCCTAAAAGTCTCCGACAATATCCAGAGGATGTCTGAAAATCATCAAAGAAAAGGTAGAGTTCACGGTCACAGGACAAACAAGAGGGCAGAGCAAGGAGCACACTGGCAGCTCTCAGGGAGCAGCACAGAGTGAACTTCTCTGTAAACACCTAATTCTAGAGACTTATATCTTCCTACACATGGGTGAGCAAAAGATGGAGGGTGGCTGGTTGATGTCAGCAGTCAAATTCCCTAAAACATGCTGAATAACTCTGTCTTCTGTTATAGATTATTTTTCTTTTCAAATCCATAGACCAGAGTACTCCTAAGCCCATCCGGGGCCAGGGTGGGGAGAACAAGGCTGTAGTTAAATGTCAGCCCACAGGGCTGTAACCAAAACAAAGATGAACTGAAGTTTAAACAATCAGTATCTCTACAGAGAGACCTTCCCCTGGTACATGTGCTCTTTTTGCTTCATCTGGCAAAGCCAGGCAGCGAGGCTGCCCTCATACACAGCATTCAGGCAAAGGTGACTTTTAAGTCAGACTAACAAGCATTTAAGCCTCCCTATATCACAGTCAGCAGGATCTGAGTACATATTGGAACAGTTCATTGCATAGGGATGGGCTTTTCAGTTGCCCCCTCAAAAAACCAAAAGATATAATTTATAAACTCGCTGTAACTTATGTACAGAAAGACTTGACAGTGCACAAGATATAATGGTGCATAAGTTAAAACTTATAGACCTCTGGTAACTTATGTATGGAAAAAATTGACAGTACTTGTGGACAGAATCCAAGTAACATTAGAAAACTTTTTGCATAATTTTTGCACCATATTAAAAGGTGGAATCTGAGATATTTCAGAAAAGGCTCATTAAAGGGCTTTAGTATTGTTCTCTGCTAAATAATCTGTTTTATTACTCCCTCTCTCCGTGCCTATTCTTATCCAAGTCACCTACCCTGACTTGCCAACTACCTACACAAGAGTGATGAAGAGAAACTCAGAAAAAAAAAAAGGATTCTCTATATTTCCAACATTGACATACATTATTTAATTTACCATACACAAAATTCAGAATTTTTGTACACTTGCAATGTGACTGAGATTACATCAAAAAGGTAAACTTGGACATTACGGGTGTCAAAAACGAGCAACTTTTGGTAAAGAACCCAGACTTGCAAACACATTCAGAGCCTTCTGCCACTGCTGGAGCTTCATAGTGCAACTGGAGGCACAAGCACTTTTGTTCTGCTCGGAAAATAGGAAGAATAAATTCATAAAAATACTAGCAGCTGCTCTTTGTGACAAACAAAATCTGGACCAACCAACCAACCAACCAGGAAGGTAAATGACAAGATGTAAACAAATGTTCTTTACAATGTTGTTCTATACATGATTTAGAACACCCCTGCTTGTTAATTAACAATGAGAGCTTATCTAAACAAGTGCATTTTTGTGAGCCAAGATGGGGACAGATCCTTGTCTCTGACCCCTAGAGCAACTTTTCATTTGACTCATCATCTCATTGGTTTATGTCAACAAATCTACAGCACACTCAAGACAACAGGAAAACCTCACTGCAAGGGGTAAGCAAAACAAATGCTTCTGCTTTTGCAGGCATTTTAGCTGAATACATTTTAAAGCAACCTATCAGTCCATGCAGATTTCCCAGTGGATGAATCAAAAGTATATAATGTATCGATATTGCAGTGAACAAAACGCAATTTGGTCACCACATTTGAGCTTCAGGTGCCGTCCCAGGCACATCTGGGATGCGTGTAGTCCCAGCCTGTCCAGGAGGATGCCTGTTGGACAGATCTTGGCTTCACTTCCTCAGGAGCACAGGAGTGGGGGCTGCAGGCAGCAAGGCCTTTTGCCTTATCGGCGGCCAAGAGTTGGTGCCCAGGGGAGACAGTAAATATCAGGGAAATATCACCACCTTCCTTCCCAGCCTCACAAGCAAAAAGCACTGTATTTGCACTCAATGATGCCATATTTGAGATGGTGCATTTCATAATCCCTGTAGTCAGACTGAAGCTCCACTCCAGGAGCTCCAAAAATTACAAACATAAATAGCTGTGGCTTAGCCTCAGCTCTCTTGCAAAGAGCAGCCCACCTGCCCCAGGAGCTGATGGGAGGAGTGCACCTTCACATAAGGTATAATTCAGACGTCAACAAAAACCGTATAATATTGTGTGGTTGCTCATTATTTTTCATAAGAGAGAGTAAATAACATCTCTGTGATACAACTACCAAATACAAGTGGACAGTGGAAACAAAATCTCTCGTTTTCAACAAGCCTGGAACACTGAATCTCAGCTCTGATTTAAGGCTAGTTCTTGTTTTTTAGTTCAAAGCTTCTTTTCTTGCTATCCATCCACCTGTATTCCAAGCAAAAGTAAATTGCCTTGGATCTCAGTGCACCCATTGCCTCAGGAATCATTTCACATTTGCAAAAGGATGAAGGGAAATAGCCCAGAGTCTGATATGAACATCTCTGACTGCAGTGTTCAACATCCCATACTCCTGGAGTTAATCCTCTTACTGTGATTAGCAGAAGAGCAGAAGGGTTGTAAGGAGGGACTTAAACGGGCTTTGGCCTCAGCTGGGTTCACAGCCCAGGCTGGCTCCTTTGCTTCTTGCGTGAGTGGCCCAAACTGAATTTCAAAATCCTCACTGATTAAATACATTCAAGGGATTTCTAGGAAGGTGGGAAGAAAAACAGAGCATGCCAGAGAGAAAAAGAAGTTTATATGGCACACACTGAAGGTGAAAGGAGTGAAATTTGAGGTGTTGGTGATTGTGAATGATGCAGTTACTGGAAAAACGTGGCAGGATATCTGTGCACACCGAAGGGTACACGCGGGAAGAAAGCCACAGCAGCCTTCAGCATCCCAGGCAAAATCACAGCTTCCAAGAGAAGGTGACAGTTCTCTATCAGTGTCTGGATTTTAGGCCTGCTGAAGCACAGTATGTCATGCAAGTAAAGCTACTGTCAAGTCCTTCACAGCTTCTGCTCACGGAGTACCCTGGAGTTCCACTCCACTCACATTGCTTCCCAGCTCCCTCTCAGTATTTACCCATTGCTCACTTGTTACTAGTGAGGCAAGGCTATAAACTACTCACTATTTAGAAGGCTGCTTTTTTCCCTTCTCCAGAAATCTGCATTGTACAAGTTAGGTCTTCTGAGATTTACTTTAACTAAAACCAACCAAACCCACTGACCATATATGTCATCCTTGGTTGTCAACACTGCCTCACCTGTACATAAAAATCAACTCACCTGCTCAACAGTGTTTAGTAATGAACAGCTCCCAGTTTTCCCTACTGGCCCCCTTCTTCATTTCCTCCTTCTGATTTATCTGCACCTTCCTACCAAAAGTCTTCTCAGGTGTGAGTGCATTCTTTTACAATCCAGATGATAACTTCATTCTGAAAACTGGTTCAAAACTACTAGACCCTGTTACGAAGCCTAAGTTTCATTATTCTTCCTAAAACTAGCCAAATTATGTTAAAAAGCAGAGCACTTTATTTGTTCCACCTAAGACGTAAAGAAATACTATAGAGGGAGAAACTAACTTTAAGCAGAAACTTCAGTTTGGGGAAGCCATACTTCAATAGTACTGCATTTAAAAGCCCAAAATTCAAGAGAGGAGTAAAGGGAAAATGTAGTTTTATTATTAGGAACCAGAGCATCCTGCAGACAGGCAAAACAGTCCTTGTGGAGGCAGCCTCTCAGGGACTGACTCTCTGATTGACAGCCCCTGCTGAGTCCCTCTGGACCACTTCCTTTTGTAGCCTTCCTCAGAAACCTCTCTGGGAGCACCTTGCACCAACCAGGCAAATTCCCTGGCTTTTGGGAGGATTTTAGGTTACAGCTCTGCAAAACCACCTGCGAGAGCGTACATAGAAAAGCCACGCTAAGCACATTAAGAAATTGGCTTTGGTACTCCAGGAGTCCCAGCAGGTGTTTGAGCAGGATTTTCAAGTAGGATTTTAAAGCTGGAAAAGTTTCACTTAAATAAATATGTTATAAAGGATTGCCAGCAAACTCTGCAAAGACAAGAGTGAATCTAGGTGAGCTTGCACACAATTACTCCAGAACAGATCAATAGGTTAACATGAATATCCATGACATCAGTGCCTGTAGGAGCTATGAGGAACTGTTCCATCCTCCAAACAGCCCTTTGTGTTCACAGGCAGCAAAAATGCACAGCATGAAGGAGGAGGGTGGTGGTGGTGCACAAAACAGTGAAACTTCCAAACAAACTGGACTGCTTCCAAAGCAGACGAGCACTGTCTCTGGAATAACAGCATCTAAGTATGATCTTGTCTCCCTGAGGACCCACAAATTGGTGGAGGATTTTGAACTGACACATTTACTCGACAGGTAGGTAAGTAATTGGATGTTTGACACAGCATGGCAGTTTGTCAGAGTAACACAACCATAACACACCACAGCACCAGTAGGATAAAAGGAATCAAACACACAACACAGCAAGCTTATAAAAACAAGGAAATAATCTTGGGTTTTTTTCAAGCAAGGTGACTGACCTGTCTGATCATCTATGTAGCAGACTTCTAAAAACAAATGACAACTTCAACAACACTTTTGAAATTGATTTTGAGCTGATTTGTTGACAATTTACACTTCAAAGACCTGCACTCCTCTGGGACCATCTTTGTTTTTGTACCAGCTGTTGGAACCATCCCCTGTTCTTGGCCTCAGCATTTAAGCATTTCAGATATACCCAAACATTGACTAACATCCCTCTCTTCTAGAAATACAGTGTCTGCTGGCTGAACTCAGCCTGGTCACCTCAGAGACCACCTTGTCAACAGCAGGGAGGGCTCCTCTGTCCCGATTCATTTCTGAAGGGGAAAACCCTCTCTGTTGCTGTTCAGCCATGAAGATTTTTCCTCAGACTTCCATTAGTAGTGACATTTACACAAATGATGCATTGGAGAGAGAAAAGGTTTTCTTGTTATGATAATGGGGATCATGAGCGACGTGGTTGATTTTTCTTTAAGATATAATCTAATGCTGAAAGCTGCAGTCAGAGCACAGAGTATCTGATAGCTGCAGCATTCGATCTTCCCCGCATTGTGCACGGATTGAGACACAGCAGAGACTGACAATTCAGTGCCCCAGCACCACAGACGAGGCACTTAGAGTGTCTTTTAGACATGCTAACAAAAGGCATTCACACAGAGCATGCGATAAGAGCACAGAGCGAGGAAAGAGAAGAGTGCTCATAAGAGACCCAGAGCAGCATTTCTTGTGGTGCATCACACGCCGTTCTCTTCATGGCCAGTTTTGTTGGTTTCCTATTCCTCCTTCTATCCTGAGAAATGCTTGAGTTGTCTTTATGGTTCAAGAGACAACCTGAAGGCAGGTTTGAAGCAGAAGGCTTTACAGCGGCCTTGGAACTTTTAAAGAGGTCTATAACTGTACTGGCAAAAGACGTGTATATTTTATGTCTATTTTTATTGCAAGCTAAGACTCAAGTGAGTCTCTCTTTCTCACTGTAAATTCTTAACTAAAGTTACATGGATATATAATGTTATGGTGGATAAACTAAAGACCAGCTGTAATACTGACTTTCCTTAAAAAACTTACCCTTCACTCTCATTCCTGAGCTGCTGGCTGTGATATTTACTGCTCCAAACACCAACCACAGAAACATTTATGTTGGAAACGAACTCTAAGATCACCGAGTACAACCATTAACCCTGCACTGCCAAGTCCACCACTAAACCATGTCCTCAAGTGCCACATCTACATGGCTTTTAAATACCTCTTGGGATGGTGACTCAGCCACTTCCCTGTGCAGCCGCTTCCAGTGCTTGCAACCCTTTCAGTGAAGAAATTCTTACATTTGTTAGGATTCTAATGCTCTACATGAGCCAAGTAGGTTTAAAATATATTCGTAGGCTACTTTTGTTTAAGAAGCTTTAACATTTCTTCTTCAGGGAAGTGGGAGCTGAAGTTTCCTCTCCCACACCTCTCTGCAAGGTTGTCACAAGTCTCTGGAGAATTCACACACTCCAAGGATGTGCTGCCAACCAACGCAAAACCTCCATCCTGAGCATGGGAGGATGCACATGAACACACCTGCAGGTCATTCCTAGTGTCTTAAGCAAGGAAACATCACTCCCAAACCCTAGGTTCTCCTATGTCATTGAAATTAAGATGCTTTATTACGAAAGAAAAATAAAGAACCTAATTCCAGCAAACTAAATGCACAACACTGATAAACTTGTAAAGGTTTATGTATCTGTTACATAAATATTTTATTCCAGCTTCACTTGAGGGTTGGCTGATTCTACGTCTCCTTTTGTCCCACAGAAAAACTTCCACTTCTTGTCCTCCCAGATGCTTTGTCCAATGACTACAGCTGTAAAAAGGTACCTGATCCAGGAGGAAACACCTGAAGACGCAAGAGAAGGGAAGAAAAGGGTGGCTGTGCTGCAAATGGAGAGGAGCTGCTCTTTGGTGTAGTCAAAGTGCACTCACTGCAGCAAACCTATACATGCTTCAGGATTTCACAGATGCTATTTCAAAAAAGGGAAGGAAAAAGAAAGTAAAGTTTCCCTAAGATGACTTTTTGGGATGAATTTCGAAGGTCAGCCCTAGTTTACTCATTGACAAAAGCATGTCCCAGAAAAATCAAGGCAGAGGTGTCTAAAAAACCTTCCAAAAAATAAGATCTAAGATCGAAACCCTCCAACACCATGACCCAAATACACTGTCACAGCTTTTCAACACAGGATAAAAAAAGAAAAAAACAGAAATTTTCAAAAGGCTTCAAAAGGAAGTCAAAAGCAACACTGATATCTAGAATAGAACAAAGATACAGATCAATAGAAAAAGGTTTCAAGCTGTCTCCAACAGTTGAAACATCCTGAGAGTAAGTTTCCCAAAATACACTTCCAAATGCTAGTGGATAAAACCTGCATCATTCATGACGTGGTAATTAGTGAAGCTGGTATGGCTGCACTAAAGACCACCAGGAAAGAAATAGAAAGTAAGTATGGAGATAAAGCAAAGAGGATAGGGGAGAAAAACTATGGATGTATTGGTCTCAGGAAGAAGTATGAGAAAAGAGGGATGATTCCACAACTGGTGTTTTCCTGTGGCTTGTTGGTTTTTTTGGTGAAAAAAAATCTTTGTTCATGCATATGTATATTATGCAGGTTACCCATTCCTTCTGCTGCAATGCTTCCTACTGCTCCTGAAGCAATCCCTCTGGTCTAGACATTCAGTTGTGACCCTACTCATAAGACCTATGCATAGTCCACTGACTCATGAATAAAAGCTTACAAAATCATGCAGAACCACTGCTTCCTTGCACAGTTTTTCCAAATGTGGACTGCAGATTCCCAGTCTGCAATATTTGCCCATATATTTGATTTCAAACTGGTCTCCTGTGTTCAAGGGTTGACTGAATTCTGCACATTTTTCTAAACTGTGCCTTCCCAGATCTTGAATTCAACTACATATCAGAGCTCCCTCAAGCCTTCACAAGTCCCATTTTGGCCTCCAGTGGTCAAATTTGGGTGTTGTTGTTGAGGGTTAATTATTTGTCTGTCTGGTCTCCAGCTGCAGTGAGTGCGAGGAAGGATTCAGGTTTTCCAGCTCACAAGAATGGCTCTTCAGCCTTATAACAGCCAAAACCTATTCCCCATTTTCACCTTCCTATCATATTAATGACTCTTCTCTCTGAGCTTTCCACCTGGGAATGATGGGCAGCACTCCGTAAATCTCGATTTCCCACTTGTATTTGCAGAGAGCACCAGCACGAGGAGGTTTCAAGCATCTCCAAGAGCGAGGCCCTGCATGGCTCCTGGAGAAAGCTGGGAGGAGGCAGCAAGAGTGCTGATGGGTGACAGCCCAGCTGCCAATCTGCACCAGGACTGGACACTGAGAGCGAGGAAAAGAGCAGGTTTGCTCTGCCCTGCAAGAGGAGCATTTCTGCACACCCAGGGACCATGGGCATGGTGAGCAGGCAGTGTGATGCTCAAGAGGAAAAGAAATCAAATAGAAGCTGAATATAAACTGTCCAGAAAACAGTTTATCACCAGGGGCAGAATGCAAAAGAGAAGCATTGTTTTACTCTAGAAGTTAGCCATCTGAACCCAGAAGTCCCAAGTGTTTCTAGGATCATCAAAATATCCCCAGGTTCTGTTTAAATTGCTGCCTATCCTCTGCTGTTGGCTGGTAACATTAAGAGTGACAAGAGTAACCAAGAAATCATCACAGCACTGAAGTGGGAGGAAAGCAAAGATGTGCACAAGATAAGGCTGGCCTTTTGGGGAGGCCAACAAGCCAGGTGTGGAAAAGCCCCAGGTGATCATTGAGAGCATTTGAAATGTACCTGTTTCTTTTTCACACACACACACACACTGGTCTAGGCTGGGAGAGGGAATGGGGGGAAGCTTTGCTGTGGTTGGGAGAGCAGCTGAGGGGAACTGTGCTGACCTGTGCTCCACAGGGCTCCCTCAGCTCGAGTTTTGCAGTGATTGAACTTGCTCTTTGCTGCACAAATTATCTGCAGGAACAACCTGTGGATATCCTGGGCAGCAAGCCTAAGGGAAGACCACAACCACAGGGCCAAGTGCTGAGATACACACCAAATGTCAGATAAAGCCCACTAGAAAAACACTTGCATGCTGCACTCACAGGCTTGGCCTTTTAGGAGGGACATAGCAACACCCCTCATTTCCATGGGGAGGAATTCATGCATGCATCATACGGAGTCCAAAGGCCAAAACATTAGTTTAATTAGTTTAATTTAATAGATGACACATGGTTTCTTTTTAAATTATGGATGCAACTGTGTTTATGGGAGGCAGCACCTGCTCCATTGGCGCTGTCCCTCTTTTCCTGCAATGCTGATTCATGGACGCCAACACAAGAGCAGTCCCTGGGTGTGCATCCCAAGAAGCTGTTGGCTTTCACATGGTGCTTGGCTGTTCACAGGACAGCCACATGTGTCTCTGCCTGAAACAGTCTGCCCCAAACTCTCTGCCCCACAGCTGCCACCCTGAGAGTAGATGGAGCTTCTGTGACCACTGCTGAGTGAGACCAAGGCTGGGACATGCTCCAAATGCAAACATCAGCCACCAGGGTCTGGGGTACAAGGCTCCTTCTCCTGCCACGGGCCTGGGCACAAGATGGGTGTGGGAGGGCAGGCCCGGTGTGAGAAAACAACTTTGCACTGGTTTTCAGAAGAAGACCCTGAGTAAAAGCTGCGATTCACTCCTCATCCCCTCAGTACTGAAATATATATATAGTACACAGGAATCAGTTCGATTTATAAGGAAAAATCTCAAAATCTGGAAACTGCCCACCAAGTAAACCAGCCTGGGCACTGAAATGTTGCATTTCTGCCCCCAGATGAAGCACAAGAGCCAAGCAGGGAGACACACAAGTGCAGAATGTTCCTGGGTGAAGGCTGATGAACAGTCACCAGTGAGTTCTCTATCAGGGTCAGGAAGACTGAAAACTGGAGAAACAGATTGCAAGCAATACATAAGGTTAGATCACAATGTGATAGCACTAGAAGAAAACATCCAAGAGGAGTCAGTGTGAAATTTTTGGATTGTTTCTTATAGGGTGAGAATATTGAAACTGCTGTAAACTTGAGGTGAATGGGACAGACTGAGCACTAGAGGGTCTCACTGCTGCTCTTTGAGGACATGGCATCAGATGGAAAGAATCCTCTGCACGGGACAACACATGCATAAAATCAAGGCCTGTTGTATAACTCAGTTTTACGTACACATAAACACATACACATTTTCTTTGAAGAAGACATTGTTCCATTGCCACCACTGTATGCATCTGAATATTTTCTGCTGAGGCGGTGGGAATGCACCGAAAACGAGCGAAACTCTCCAGATGCACACGTAAAACATACATACCCACGCATCCAGGGAGCGTGGGCAACACTGAATACCTGTTTAAGCACTAAAAGCCACTTCCAAGGGCGGTTTCTTCAGAGTATCATGGTGGTTTGTGGTAGTGATTCAGTGAGATGCCAATACTGCTTGGGCTTGGCATTTCAGGTGCAATATTTACACAGACAAACACAAAAAAAAAAAAATTAAAAAAAAAAAGTATGAAGTTTGTACCCTTTTTTAAAATCTAGGCTTGAAGAACCTGTCAGTCACAGCCACGAATCACGTGAAAACAAAACTAATGCTACAGTAAATTTCTGTTTCCCAGAAGGGTAAAAATACAGATGCTGATATGAAACTCGGTGGGAATATTTCAACTGTCTCAGTAAGACACTGAATTCAGTCCTCTCAGTGCTGTGATACCTGGGCTGTACACAGTGCTTACTCGAAAACACCACTCTTTGGCCGCATCCTGGCTCCCTGCCACCTTCATTTCCAAGCTTCAGTTCATATTTGTTGAAAGCTTTGAGCAGCAGTTCCTATAGACCACCTTTTGAAAGTCTGGGTGGCTGCTGAGGTGATCACTGCATCTCAGAGCCCTGCTCACAGGAGAGAGCCTGGGAAACATTTGCATTCAGGGCTGGGAGCATCCCCAGTCTGGAAACTCCCACCCTGGTTTCCAGACAAACACCCGCTAAACATCAGCAAACGCTGCTGCTCGAGTTGCTGGGAACCCAGGATGTCCCAAGTGTCTTTCAGGCTGGAAAAGCAGTGTCAGTAAAGGGTTTTGCTTCCCTGAAGAGGGCTCCCCATCTCAGTTTATATAAACGGCATGATGGTTTTACAATATCAAGAAGAAAAAAAGAAAAAAGAAAACAAACCAAAACAAGACAGACAATACCTGTTGTAACTCCATCTACTGTAAGACATGTTCCTGTTGCTGCTGACACCATCCATCTCCGGCTCGGCTACAGCACTTCCAGCATCTCTCGTCTCCCGCAGGCACTGCCGGGCTGGGAAGTCAAACACCCGCCTGCGGACGGGCCCACCGCGGGGATGCAGGCAGACGCCTCCGGCCTTGCGCGGCAGCACCAAAATTCACCGCGGAGCAGCGGCTTCGCATCGAGCTCTGGATGCTCGGAGCAAACCACTGCCAGCGCCGGGGAGGGACGAGGGAAGGAGGGAGGGATGAGGAGAGGGGGAGGCTCCCGGGGTCCCCTCCGAGGGGGCTGGCGGCAGGATGCTCTCAGCCACCCGGCAGACACGGAGACGCTCAGGTAATAAACTGGAGCAAGGGTGCTAAGCTGCTTAAGAGATATTCAGCGAAGCTGTGCTGAGGAGTGCAGCGGCTTGTGCGCCTCCTGCCCCAGCACACGCGCCTTATTTATTTATTTATCCTGGTTGCCACAGATACGGGCCCATGGCGCTGACATCAGCCGTCTCCCACCCACCGCCGGTCCCTGGGTCTCGCCAACATGATCTTCCAGGCAAAGTCGGATCGCATCCCTGCCTGCGGGGTCAGCCTGGGAGCCGGTCAGGCAGGACCATTCCCCCACCAGGGACATGGCCCTGCCGCTCACCTGCAGCCCCTGCACGGGCAGGCGGGTGGACAGGCTGCTCCAGGGGGCACTGGGAGTGCAGGAAAAATGCTCTGCACACCCCATGGCAGTCCCTGGTTTTGCACGGCGCAAGGCCCCGGTTTGCCCAGGGGCGGCGGCGTGAGAGCCCTCCAGGCCCGCCGTGACTCGCTCTGAGGGCAGGGCTCGGGCGCAGGACCGAAGGCCAAACCACCCTTCACGGCCCCTGCCAACACGTCTCTGGTGGGGACCGGCAGTGCCCAGTGCCCGCGCCTGTGCCGAGGACCTGTGGGGCTCTCGCTTCTCACCTCCAGCAGCTGAAGGGAGCACAGGGCCTGGCATGCTCCCAGGTGCCCACACCTGCCCACGGGTTGGGAATCAGATCGTGCTTCCCAATGTCACACAACTGTGAGGTCTGGCTGCTGAGGTGCATGGCTGTGCAGTGCCAGGCACAGAGACAGCTGGGTCATGACCCAATCTCCTGGAACACCACAGGCACGTGAGGCTGCCCAGAGGACCTGAACATCCCTTCACCAAGGGAGATGCTACCAGAAGCAGAGCCAGGTCAGCACACAGGCCCCAGGGCGACCCAGGCTGTCTACATACACACAGAGGGGGTGGCGGGACTGCTCTCAAACCTTTCCCAACCAGTCCGGGCTCTTTGGCCTGTGCCAAAGAGGGCCATCTCTTGGCCCTTTCTAGACTTGCTTGGCCAGCCAGGTGCTCAGTCAAGCTCTTAAGCAGTAAAATGCACTCCCAGCTTCTAAGTGTAAGATCTCTCAGGAGAAATGACTAAAAATCCCAAGGATATATAAATAATGACTGAATGGGACTTGTGTCAATCAGGCCCAGTCACTCATCTCACAAAAAACAGTACCTGATGAGAAGCTCCAGAGGCTGGTAGGGAAGAGCTCCTAGAGCTCCAGAAGTCAGATGAAACTCCCAGAGCTTCACCCTGCTGACAGGCAGAGACTTCCCATTCCTAGCTCAAAGGTATTCATGCGCATCAATTAGTCAATTGTTCTTGCACCATCCAGTTCCTTTAAAGTAAATCAATACCTGCCATTAATCTTGTAATTTCCAGTCTTTCTTTTTGGAGGGTGAATGAGCCAAACCCTCAATCCCTTCACATCAGGATAGGCAGAACCACCCTAAGAGTTTTCTTCACGTACCAGTTGTAACCCAAATCAAACTCTTCCTGAATATGGGTAGTATTTGGCCAGACTTCTTTCAAACAGGGAAAACATGAACCAGGTTTCCTTGGAATGGCAACTAAAATGACCAGACCTGAGCCTTGCTCCTTGTAACTGCATATACTCTGTGAGTTTGTCATCCTGACCTCTGTCACAGATGCTGTTGTTATGTATAGACAGTGCATTCCCATTGATCTCATTTATATTCCATATGGAGTGACCTGGATGAAATGGACCATCTGGAAAGCAGAGTTACTCACAGCCCATCTCCTCCACCTACCTGCGCTGCTCACACCGAGACAACTGGAAATGGGCAAAAGAAAACCATGTACTTGGCTGTGGGATTACTCAGGCCACTATTTTCCACACGGGACTAGCTGAAAATCATCCTGATGATCCCCTGCACCCTGGAGAAGCCTCTGTCAGAAACAAATCCCTCAAGGCACATCAATAAAAACAAGGAGCATAAGTTGTCTGCTGCAGTACGGGCTCTCCTCTCCACATGCCTCATCTGAAGCGTAGCTCGCTGGCACCTCAGTCTCCTTCTCACTCATCCCAGATCAAAGCATGGAGCAGGAGAATATCAGCCATGGTGGTTCATGCCGGGACAGGGCAAACACAGCCATACACCCACAGCTGTCTTGTCCCAGCATGCTGAGGCTGGTGGGCTGCAAAGGTTTTGGGTTGACTCTGTTGAACCTCAGGCAAGCACAGCCTCTCCACGTGGGTAACACACCAAAACAAAAACACCACCTACAAATTTTGGCAGAGCAGTGCTTGGAGGACTTGCCTGTGCCTGCCTCAGGGGACCCCTTCACACACATACTCAGAAAAGAGGTGCTCTGGAGTAGAACCAAGTGCGGTCTCCACTGCTCTGCTGCAGGTAAGCAAAGGTTTAAGACTCCTCAGAAAAATACTTTGGGCAGCAGATTTAGCCTCCGAGGACACAGGTGTCTCCCTGCTTCCGTGGATGACATCCCTGCACGTGGATGACAAGCTCCCAGAACACAAAAACCTCCCAAGCCTCCTGTTCAGGTGTTTCTCGTTTCATTAATTCAATACAAATGCTAATGACTGACAGTGAAGCCTGTAACCAATTGTGAGCACCTCCTGCTGCTAGGCTGTGGCTTTCTTCCGCAAGTGTCCCAGCTCCACTCTTGCTCTCTGACCCTACAGCCTGTGCTGCTGACAATATTACTTCAAAGCTGAAATTTTCAAAAAGGCTTTGGTGGGGAAGCTGGGGCACTCCTGAGCTCAGGCAAGCAGCAGCGGTGACACAAATGCGGTCCATGCTGGAATTCAGGCAGAAAGGGAAATGGTTTTCTTGCCTTTTGTTCTGCCTCCGGTGCTTCAGGGCGCGTGTGTCTCCGTGAGTTTGTGCACGGCCACATCCACACACATCCAAAAGCAGTCACGGCTGCTCCCTATTTCCAGAGATTCCCTCTGACCACTGCAGATACAGGGACATTTCAAAGCAAGCACGTGCAATCCGGGGGAGCAAGGGGCTGGGGTTCTGGGTTACAACATATGAATGCTAGAGCAGTAATCAAATTCAGTTCTTAAAAGTGTTGCGAAACTGCCCCACAGACTGCCCATCCCAGAGCCAGCTGGGGGAAACATTAGAACTGAGCACTGAGAAGACACAAAACCTCCCTTTTTTGGGTGTTTAGTATATGGCAAATGACCTTATCACCCAAATAAATGTGGTCTGGGATTTTGGCTTGAGCTGTTGAAATACCACAGAAACTAAACTGGCAGAAAGCAAAGGGCTGAAGCAAACAGGCTATCCCTGCATCTCCCTGCTGCAAACATATGGCAAAGTACCTGCTGAGTCACTGCATGGAGCCTGACAGGTTTAACTGTGCAAAGTCAAGAACGCAACGTAGCACAACTCCAGATTAGGCGTTCTAGAAACACTCTGAGCTTTAAGAGTAATTTTCCAGACAGTAATTTTCCCAGCAAAACACCATGTTTGTGACAAACCATCTGTCTCATCATCAGGTGTCTGTAACTGCAGGATCTGTCCCTTTGTTACAGTCCAGAGGAGAGCTCTATTGAGACACAAGTTTCTGCATCTTTGGCCAAAGCAGACCATGGCATCGGCTGTCCCGCTCCAAAACCTCAGCGCCAGTGTGGATGTGCTCAGTGGATGAATCGCCAGGACCTCCCTTGGTATCAACAGGACCGACGCTGCCCCCAGCAGCACAGCTCAGGCCGTTTTCCAGCCACCATCCCAAACAGCTCTCAATGAGATTACGAGTCCTTCAGCAGTGCTAATTAGTGCTTACGCAAGCACGGATTTCTCCAAGCCCTCGGGGCTGCTGCCTGGAGGGGAGGACGCTCCCGGCTCTGCAGGCAGGTGCCTGTGACAGGACCTTCACTAATGTCCTCTCCCTGCTACTGCGACCAAAAAGTTCCTCTCCTCCTCCTCAGGGGCTGCCCGGGTTCCAACCCTGGCCAGCCAGCCTGCAACCCTGGCCAGCTACTCTGAGAGTAAGGACAGAGGAGATCTGGTCTCCTAAACAGTGGTGCAAGAAAGGGCTTTTTTAGAAAACCACCATCCCATGATGCAAAATACCTGCTGCCTCCAGCTGGGGACAGTGCCAGGGTGACAAGAGATTCCAGCAGGACACTATTGCAACCCAGCCTGCATGGCAGCTCTAGAGGGAGTCAGGCTGGCTTGAATAAAACACGCGTGTTTTCATTCAATAACCAGGCAGGTCTTAAGACAGCTCCAGGAAAAACTCAGGAAAAATCAGTTACAAACCCTTTCACACCTAGACTGTACATTCCCCTGCAGAACAAACATCTGGGCCTCACTCAGGAAGAGATTTGGGCCCATGGATGCAGAAACAGCACCTCAGAGCCTGTATCCTCACAGGAGCTCTGCTGCCTTACAAAGAGCATGGGATGCCTGTGAAAAAAACAGTACATAATTTTAAAATTAAAAAAAGCAGACAGCAGCACAAAAGGCTTGTGGAACAGCCAGTTATAATGAGGAGAAACACATGTCAGTGGGATGAGCAGTGGCGACTCCAGGACACGCAGCATCTGTGCTGGGGACTCACAAGCCAGCGCCTTGGATGACACAATGTTTTATGCAGGGGAACTAGGGAAGGAGGAATGTGCCTGTTTGCTTTTCCACCTTCCCTCATATTGCCCTGCCAAAGAAAAGCTTGTGAAAGTTAGGCTTAATGATTTTGTCTGAAAAGAGGGTATTTACATCCTTAAGAGCATCTGGCGTAATTCTGTATTTCATCTTCCTTTCAAAGGATAATGCAGCTTCTAAAAATTCTCTCCAAGAGCCATTATGATTTTACGCTGCTCCTGATATAATAAACAACTTCATTTGTCAGGCTCCAGGCATTTTGCAAAGAAGCCAGCATCACTATTTACATCTTGCAGAAAGGAACCTGAAGCAGCACAGCTTTCCTAGCAGCAACCAAGAAACCCTGGGAGACACCCACACTGTCCCTGCAGCCTCCACACTGCAACGCCCCCGAGTCCTACACAGCCACAGGATTGCCCAACCCTCTGATAATCTTCTGCCTGGGAGTGTTTAGAAACCTGACTGTGCCATTCATGGTGGTTTTAAAGTCCCTCTCTTTACAAATATAAGGAACTGGCACTGCACTCATGAGAGCTCAACTTTCTTCTTTTTAAGCAATTAGAAAATACTATATTTACTATCTATATATTATGTGTATGCTATATTGGCTCTGTAGAAAATACTATAATTAAAACCAGAGGAAGTCCACAGCAGCGTGGGTGCTGATCTGTAATTTTTAGCAGGCTCATGTCTTCCTCATGGCTCATACTACTGAAGGGACAGGAAGCTGGTTTCATCCATCTGTACAGTGCTAACTGCTCAGGCAATCTCTTAGTAGCTTGTTAGCTCTTTTCATCCTCTACTCATCTCTGAAATATCGCCTAATTTCCCACATGTACAGGAATGGTGGGGCATAAAACATGGGACTGTGTCAACGGATGAGTATAGTGGCCTTCTGTGAGGTATTGCTCTGTTAATCAATCAAAATAAAAAGCTGACATATAAAAATTGCTTTGACCGTTGGAATTTCCCTTGTGTTAAAGGAAGAACAAAGCAGCTCTGGACATTGATGCTCCATTCTACCACGTTCCCCTCCTTTGGGACACCAGCAGCCTCCCACTGTTTCCCTCAGGCTGCAGCAGCTCCTGTCAGCCCTGAAACCCTGCAGGAGCCAGCTGGCAGCACTGCTTTTTAGGAAATTCCAGTCCCCATCTGCTGGGGATTTTTATACTGCATTCATCCCTCTGGATTGGCATCCTCCTATCTGCAAAAGGAGTTATGAGCTTTACCAACACAAATTCAGGTTCAACAGAACCACAACAGTTTTGGGGTTTTTTTTCTATTTTAGGTATTTTTCAGAGGCTTAAGATAAATGAGTGTCTGTGCCATGGGCAGGGACACCTCCCACTAGACCAGGTTGCTCAAAGCCCCATCCAACCAGGACTTGAACAATTCCAGAAATGGGGCATCCACAGCTTCTCTGGACAACCTGTTCCAGTGCCTCACCACCCTCACAGTAAAGTGTTTCTTCCATAAAGCAACTGCACAACTTTCTAGAACAGAAATTCAGTACCAGGAGCATTAAAAGAGGCTCCTCAGGCTTTACAGATCAGAATGGGGAGGGGGAGAATAGCTAAAAAAAAAAAAAGAATCCAGTTACTTTTTTAAAAATTAAGTTTTAAAGTTTACAAAATAAGTCACCATTGTTTAAATGTCAAGAGAAATTGGAATTACTTTAGGAAAATGGAACATGAAGTACATAAAAATATCAAAAAGTGAATTTGAGAGTTTACAATGAAATCCAGAGACATGCCCACATACTTCAGGCTGCCCCCTCTACCAGAAAGTGGGAGTTTCGTCACCTCAGTGTAGTAACACAAGACAAAAATGAGGTGGCCACCACATCTCAAAGGGAAAAAAAGTAAGTCATCTTCAGTAGAGCAGGCAAAAAAGCATCAACAAATCACCTCGCAGCTGTCAGTCCCACGACACCTCAGGAGGTTTGTGAGAAACAGTGACAGATTTCACCCTGCAACACACATACAGCCCAGCTACACTTTCCAGCTTTTTAATGTTGTTCTGAAGTGAATAATATAATTCCCAGATATGGAAAACAGTCACTTGATACTGCTCTGGCTGAGAAGAGGTTTGATTTACAAAATCCTTCACTAGACCATAAAACCACAGCAGAGATCTGCTCGTGTGCAGGGCATTATTTCATAGGATCCATATAGAGATATCAAAGAAGCAGAATCTTTTGGCAGGTGACCAGCTGGAAACTAAACTGCAAAAGCCTCATAATGTATTGGTTTCTCATTCACAGGCAGCAGCCCATAATTAAAAACCAAAGCACCTTGTCCTTCTGCACACAAGGCACAATTCCTGTTCCATGGTTCACTTAAAACATCTGAGCCTGAGCTGCAAGACTTCACCATTTGTCTCCTTGCCATCCCACTCAACAATCAACTTCTCTGTAATGGGAAGCAGCATTTAACACATTCAAAACTACAAGAGATATCTGATTAATCCCCTAGAACACATCAGCTGCACAAGCCACTGCTCCTATTCCTTCTTTCTGGATCTCTGATGAACTGGAAGCAGCAGTGGCAGCCACCACGGTCCAGCGAAACCTTCCTGGCACTCCCAAGTGCAAACCTGACCCCTAGGTCTGTCACAGGCACTCTGCTCTCCAGGAGCTCTAAGCTGTTTTAACTAAAAACTCCGGTTTTAAAAGGGGCTTTGCCATTGTCCTTGTAAAATTCCATGGTCTCCTGCTGACTTATTCCTGCAGCAGCTCCATACTCAAGTTTACCAGCTGGTTCTCCCCAGCTTGGTGTCACTTGCAAACATGTTAAGAGTGCACTTAGTTGTCTCCTTTGGGTCACTGGCAAAATGTTCCAGATGCCAGGTGAGATCCCTTCAGCATTCCTCTTGTCAGCAGAGCCTACCTGGATGTCAGTGAGAAACAGGTGTGTATTCCCTATTTGCACTGCCAGAGCCCTTCAATGACATTACAGGTAACACTGCTGGGAAAAAGTCACCACAAAGCAGCTCCTGGCAGCAAGGGAAGAGCCCAGACCTTAGAACTTGGCAGTGACAGATGCCTCCCCAAATATCCCACAAAACCAACCAAACGTGGCGTTAGACTCCGGCAGATGCCAACATCATGAAGCTGTTCAAGACTAAGATATAAACAGGAGAAGTCTCACTGCCTTTAATTTATCAAATCAAGATGACCAGAAAGGCAACCAGAGTGGAGGTGTGAGCAACTTCATTGCACAGCTTGCACATTAGGAATCCACAAGACAAATAAAAAAAGTACCCATACATTCAGAATTCACAAGGTATTCTCCCTCCCACTTTCCAGAAATAAAAGTGACTGAATGGATACTTTGAAAGCAGTGCTAGGGAGGAACAGAAGGTTACAGCAAACACTTGGTGCTTTACAAAGCCTTGAAGCTGTAGCCCTCTGACCAAAAATCAGCCTCTGCATGAGTGGGATGGCTGTGTAAGAGCAGCACCAGCTCACAGTGCAAGTGAGCTCCTCCATTAAGGTCACTCCATACCTGCATTAAGGCACTTGAGTACTTGCAAATAATAAAAACCATCTCAAGCCACAGAACAGCTCAGTCTCAGAAGGCAAGAGAGGACAGAATGCCTGTCACTCAGGCAAGCAGGCATTCTTCTCAGAGGCAGTGAAGGACAGGCAGATTTTAGAGTTTGCAGGAGGAAGACTGGAGCACACGTGAACTTTTACTCTGTTAAAAAGTCACAGCAGGTGTTACCTGAAAGGCAGCAGGAAGGAGAAAAGCATTACAATGCTGTTCACTTTCAAAGGCCAGCACCATGGTCAAGAGATTTCCCCATTCCTCTGGGAATGCCAGCGCTGGTGCCTAGACAAGAGGGACTGCATTTTTCTCATGCTAACAGTAATCATCATGGATGTACTATTTAGTTGAACATGAAGTGTTTATACATAACTTTATGACTGCAAATTGTACATGGTACTAATGATACATAAATATTACCCATTTTTGCTTTGTCCCCTGTATTCCTTACACAGCTGGCAACTATGTTTGGCAAACTATAAAGAAATTAAGAATTTGTATAATGTTTTAATTAAGATGCATCTAATGTTTCAGACTACAAGGATCCTTCCTGCTTTTCACACAAATTTCTTCAGAATCACTATTTATAGATCCCCATTTTTTCCCCAGCTACTGACCATCCAGATTTTAGAGAGTTCATGGAAAATAATTACTCTGAAATAGCTCTGACACATGGCCCCGTTTAATTATAGATCAACAGCTTTGTTATGGTTCTTGCTGTTCATTCCTACCCTGCTGGTAAAAACAGGCACTTGAGCTCTGCACAGGGCTCCTGGAGCAAGCAGCACTTCCTAACTGCGTGTAGGGCTGGCCCTGGTGCCATCTCGTGGTGAGATCCCAGGGCATCCAGAGCAGTGCTTGTGTCCTACTGTCGCTCTGCAGTTCAGTTCAAGTGACGTGAAAGCTGGTTTTAGGGCGTGCCAGTCTACGCCTTGGACTAAGAGGCAGGGGATTATGAGGTTTTACCACTGCCTCTACTTGCATTTTTGGTGTTTGCACTTTGCTTGCTAACATCTCCCTCTACAACACTTTCACGTCAGAAGCATTTTTTTTTAATGTAGTAATTTAAGAAGTGCTAATGTCACTGCAAATTAGTGAGTACAAAATATTGTGTATCTTAATACAGCATGATCCAGCTGAACAAGCAGGTGAACAGTCCAGTATTTCCTTTCCAGCAGCAAGACAATGCACTTAGTTGTACATACTACCGGCTCACTGAGGAAAATTAGGAATTATATTACATGCATTAATGCAATTTAGCTTTTGTGTAGGACATCATTTGTCCTTTATATCTAATCAACAAAAGTCTCTCAAACTCTCCAAAATAACTGTACTTTTAAAAGTCTAGATCAGCAAGCAGAAAGCAAGTCTAGCACATATTTGCAATGTTGTTCCTGAGTATTAAGCTCTCCTCGTAGTTTAATCCATTGCCTTTTCCACACCTGCAGCTTCTCATTTAAAGCTCTGTATCTTCCCAGCCAAAGGCTACTCCAGCTACTATCCATCCTCATTTCTACACCTGATCTGTTGCATGCAGGTGTTTCCATGGTCAGAGCTCTGCAAAAATATTTGAGGATCAAGAACGTTCTTAAGTTTTCTGGCTTTACAACATGTGCACATAACATTGGGATTAAGACCTTGAACACACCTCTACTCACCCCCACGCAAATCCCAGAATTTGCTTCAAACCTACAATTTTAACTTGGCTTTACAATAGACCCAGGTAAAAAGGCAGAAAAAGCCACATTTAGAAAGTGATGAGCAGTGCATTTAGCATCTGGGGTGCTCTGAGCAAGAGACCATCTTTACAATTTTAAGCCTTTGTGTTTTGGATCTGTGCAGCAACAGGGGAAGCACCTTCACCTTTCAAGCTTGATTCTTTCCCTAAATGCTGTTAGTGTTTCTTTTATCATGGTTTTGGTATGTGAGGGTAATCAACTTCAAAATCTATACCTAAATCAAATGTAAATGCATTCTGTTTAGCAAATGCTTGACCCTTTCCCAGCAACAGGACTTCTACAGAAAAAGTGCAGATAATTTTGGCAGTGCTGGGCTTCTGGTGACTGACTTCTAGACTCGCCTGTTTGGAATAAGTTCATCAAAGTCTTGTAACAAGATTACATGGCAAGGCCAGTCAACAACTACAGCTACGCCACGGGTAGGTACGTCACATAAACGACGTCAGAAAACATCAGCCAATATATTTGTTTGAATCCAGACCTCAGCTTTATCAATGATGACTGACCACAAGCCCACGTGTTAAAGTCAGAGTTTTCCTTGGCATTAGCGGGAGCTAATGCCTTCCAAGTATATTCTGTTTTATTCACCCTTTCACAACAGCTCATCTCATGCTCCTACGCTGGGCTGGCCAGGCTTGCTTGAGGCACTGATCTGATCACCCCCTGCCTGACAGCCAACACCCAGCACTTCCAGAGGGCCAACAACACTTGTCAGCGTAGGGAGGGGGAGCCAGCAGCCTTCCTGCTGCAGAAGGAGAGCAGGAATGGCCAAGGTGCATTCCATCTGCATTGCACTATCAGTGGCTCTATTGGCCCTGATCAGGCCGTGTCACAAAAAAGAGCAGATTTGAGAGGAGGTGATTTAATACTTTTAAAAATTCTCCTCTTCACTTGAATGTTAGTTTGCATGCAAGCACTGATGGAGCAGAGTTGCCAGGTCGGGGAACAGAAGTACATTAACCACAGCAGCCATAAGGAACTAGAGTACTCACATGGAAGTCTTCCCTCACTCTGGACCACCCAAAAAACTTGGCCAAATGCATAAAAATGCTTTTGCCTACGAGGATGTGAATCCCTCACCTCATCCAGTGGAGTAGCAGGTTCAGCAGTGCGAGATGCAAGAGAGAGGAGTTATTTCGTGCGTTGAAACACAGATCCAGACCCCACTCTGCACTCTAGGAAGAGCAGAGTCATTTCTGAGCACATTTTAAGCACTCCAGATTCCTGAATTGTAAGTTTAATAGATTTGTGGATGTGACCTTGGACCGAAGTAACCACAAACGTAAGTGACAAATCTTAAAGCATTTCTGCTGCCAGGAAAACTCCTAAGAAACTCTCTTGGGTTGTCAGCTAAACTCTATCCTATATCATGGTTGTAAATTCACAAGTAATCCAAGACATATGGATCAGGGTTAACACTCTTGAAAAGTCTGACAAGTCCCTACTATATTTTTTCAAGTGCCACACTAGGGCCAGAAACTTCATTTTTCACCATTACTTTCAGCTACAGCAATTAGAAAAGCAAATCACTGAAATACCTTCAGCTCTTTTGAACTCACAACCACCTAGATCATCATTACTGGTCAAAAATCCATAGTACTTTTCTAAATATTTACCTGAAGTCTAAAGAGTAGTCTCAAAATGCCTACATTATTAACATCTCCTTGAAGTGCCACACAGGAACCAGTCTCAAAAAGAGACCATAACATTACACGGAGATTTCTCTGCACATTCCCGCCAACAGAAGCCTTAAAAAGCACATGCACATGTCTTAGTTAATAAACTTAGCACAGACTTCCACAGCAGCTGCTGGTGGTCTCAGGGTTGTTTATCTTGTCTGTAGAGTTCTCCATGTTTACAACATGGCTTGGCAGGTGGAGGGTGCTTAGCATCAACCACCTCCAAGTTATCCATCTCTGTTTGGAGCTCTAACACCTTCTCTATCACTTAAAAGGAGGTGCCTGTTAAAAGACTTACCAATATATCAGTCTATTATTTAAAGCCATTCGACTTTAAAAAAGAAAGGAAAAAACCCGAGAAAACCTAAAGAAATTTGCACCTCACAAGTTCAGTCCCAGCACACATGGTGTAATCTGTTGTCTTAACTCATTCTAGTGCCACATATGCAGTGACTTAACTCCGGAGAGCTTTACACAGTTAAGAAAACACATGGTGTTTGCTACAGGCTGTAATTTCTTACATTTGACTTGAAAAATGCAATACATCTCCCAAATGTGTTTCCACTGTAACTTTTTGTTTGAATCTTCTACACATTCCTCCTTAGTAGCCATTCATCAACCAATAAATCCACTAGAGGGGGGGGAGCTACTCACTCTCTCAAAACTGCATTATGCAAGCTAATCTAAATTACATTTAAACAAATTTAAATTCCTCTGCAATGCGTGGCACTAGCGTTACTCCAAGGTTTAATGCCTTGCTGCTGCAAGGGTAACTGGAGCTTGTTTAAGCCCTGTTTTCTCAGGAGACATTTACAGATTGATGGCAGAGCACCTGACAGTGAGCACAGCCCGAAAACAAGGGAATTGTTGATTGGACCACTGACTACACACTTCAAGCCAAAGCAAACATCAGCTTTTATCATCTGTCATGACTTAAGATGAAGTGGCTTTTCTTTACTTCCAAGCTTGGAGAAAAAATTGTGCAGACATGCATCACTGTTCCCTAGCCAGGTTCCAGCACTCCCTTCTTCCCTCCACCCCCCAAAATTTTGGAAGAGATTCAGAAAGAGGCAGTGTGCTTACCCCCCGATAATGGTTAGATCATCTTTAATTCTAGCACCTGAAGTTATACAAGGGTTTGCTTAATAATCAAGTTTCAAAGAACTGTTGGACACATTCAGTTAAGGTGACAACTGTGCAATACCACTCAGTATTTCAATATCAGGGACCATACTCTTGAATTGTTTAAACACAATCCACAGAACTCAAAATTAAACAACCATCCACAGTTTAACTAAACAATCAGTTAAAAGTCTTACAGTTTAATAATTCACATAATGGTCAGTCTTTAGTAAGGGATACTGAAATTCATTAAAACACAACACTAGATTTTACTCTATAGGTGTGCTGGGCAGGCACATAATTGGCCATTCTTGGGTATAACCGGGAGAGTAAGGAGAAATTTACCACAGTTTGGCAAATCCCACATTTTGTCAGTTAAAAGTGAACTGTGAGAATTAAATACTCATCTTTACATATACACAAGTTATGCTGTGAAAGCATATTTGCTTACAAACATATAAAAATACTTGTTAACTAGTTTGATAAGAAAATAATGTATAAAAGTATATAGCAAAAACATTTAATCATCTCTGACAATGGAAAGATCAAATCCATTTTTATATCACATGAAACAAAAACAGCTACAATTTTAGTTTTCCTTAATCCCTTACCCAGAAATACAAAGGAAGACACAATTTGTTTTCAAACATAATGTGAAATTTCTTAATAAGCTGAAATGCCTCAATCCAGAATGAGCTCAGGTATTTGGCCATATCCTAATAGTAGTAGTAATCATCCTGTAGCTGTTCTGGATTCATAAAATAAATACAGTAGAATGTTTTGGCCACCAAAATAAAACTGCAGCATAAATGAGAGATGACAATTTTTGCTGACAATGAAATTCAGTGTAGGTTTCTTAAGGCTAGCTGAATACTCAAGTCTAATTTAACTGAGGGGAAAAAAAAAAAAAGCCAATCCACCCCTTCTTTAAAAAGTATTCTCTATACTCCAATATAGGTCTCTGTAATAGCTAATGAAATGTCAGAAGTAAAAATAAATTAATTCACAAGAGACAACTTATGCATGACTTCAACACCTTGTCCTACACGGTTTTGTTTCATCTCCTTTGCGAATAAAACTCCACAAGGTGCAAGCTCTGAAGGGAGAGAAGGAAGGAACTGTGGTATTAGAGAAGCAGCCTTAGTGTTTTGGTTTGAAGTCTGCCCCAGGATGACCGAGTCTTCTTCAACAACTATTCTGCCAGCTTCTTGGACTAAGGCTATTCTGGTGACCACTTTTAGGACATGCACATAATAAGGCTAGACCAATACCAGAAGTGATGTGAAATGATGGAAAGAAAAAAAATGATCTGGCAGTTGATAGCTTGGTTCTTGGGATTCTCAGAAAATAACACAATGGCAGCCTTTCTTGTCTTTTTCTTTCCGTGTTGGCTCTGGTGAAGGAGGGCACTCTTGTTCCTGAAATTTCCTGGAAATAGGTATTTCAAATTAAATTCACAGAATCATTTTCAGGTAAATAAACATAACTACTGTATTTAACACTTGTTTTTTACACTTTCATAGGGAATGCAGTTCCTTTTAGCATTCACATTACTGATTAAATGAGTGATAGTTTTTGAGTTCACTTTTTGTGGTTTGTTTTTTTTTTACAGAAGGCCAGTCTCAGATTTAGTTTATCACACGGGTGATCAATAAAAATCATGCGTGACTGGGTGATCAATAAAATCTGAGAGATTAATCTGATAAAATTCTCTCCTTAAATATGTATTAGACTCATTTTTCCTAATACAAGGGAGTATTTTATAATGGAGAGCACTGGTCAAAGCTTAGAGGTATCAGCAGAATCTTCCCAGGTATTTCCCACTGCATTCCAACACATTAATACAGGGACATAAACTGTCTGGTCTAGATTACCATACCTTATAACTCTGACAAGTTCATGAAAAGCTTGGTCTACATTCAATCTGATTTTTGCTGAGGCTTCCATGTACGTTACTTTAAGTTGCCGTGCCAGCTGCTGGCCTTCCTCTTGTGTCACCTGGAACAGACACCAGTCATTAAGTGCAAGGGTTCTGCAGGCTTCTAAGTCTTCATAAAAGACATTAAAAAAAATCTATTTATGACACAGCAAAATACGAACACAGTGAGTTTCAAACAGAGCTTAAATTAACAGAGCTCTAAAAAATCCATGAAGCCTTCAGGTAACCCAGAAATATTAAAGAGACCCGGGCTACATATTGACTCCTTGGGACAACAGAGGAAAAGGAGACGTAAAGGAAACAATGAGCATCACAAAAAGCTGGTATAAACTTTAAAGCAATGAAGCAGAAGACAGGAAGCCAGTGGACCATTATAGGAAGGAGGAATAAGTCGGTCACAGGGCAAAAGCAAAGGAGATCACTGTGTATTTTTGGAAGAAGTCGAAAGCAGTGAGGTCAGAGAACAGAAGGCCACCCTGAGTGGAGCAAGGCATGCGAGGCTCCAACGGGAAGGTCACCCACAGGGCCGGGGAGGAAAGGGCAGCTTTCAGTGATAAAAGGAAGTACAACAGATCTTGCCAAGACAATGCCTAGTGGAAGAAATGTCAAAGATTACACTGCTTTCACAGAAAAACATTAAACCAGCACGTAGAGGGCTGATATAAGAACATAAATAATTAGGGTTTATTTTTAAATTAGTTTTGAAAAGGAACTCGGAATATTCACTTAGATTAAGAAGCTACACAGAAATGGAAATAGATGGGAATAGAAAAGCACTGGCAGCACTCACCACAGTGCAGGATCCAGAAGCACTTTTCAGCTTACAAAATAGTTTCCTAACAGCTACACAGTGGTTTCAGAGCCTTCATGCACGGCATCTCCACATGTTTGATTCCTCTGTCCTCAGCATCCCACCAGTACTATATTCACACACTTCCTGCTGAAATGAGGGCTGCTCCCACTAAACTCTCGTGAAGCTCTACAGGGAGCCTCCAGCACCCTGGGCCATTAGCTGGAGTAACTCAGGATGCATCTGCTGATCTCAAACACTCACAGAAACTCTGCATTTATTTCAGTGTTATCATCATCAGCTGCCAGAAGCCAAAAAACAAACCCTCGAACCAACTCAACTCCAAGATCAACTACTGGAACTTGCCCTTTTAACTGCAGGGCACATAAGGAGAATGACTGGAGTCCTTCAATCCTCCACTGCTGTTTGAAAACTAAATGATAATGAAGACTCCTGCTCCCCTAGCTAGAACAATTCCACATCAGCCCTCCAGTCTAACTCCAGACATTGAAATATTCTAATTCCAAAGCTTATGAAGGCTGCACTTGGACAAATATTTGTAGCTGTTTTCTGGCACATCAGTGATACTGTAGAATCTCCCAGAGCTTCCAGAACCCTCTATGCATCTCTGCCTCAGACAAGTAAGTTAGAGAAAGGACATAACAGTTTTTGCAAAATTAACTCCTTTCACTTTTCTTCATCCCTGCATAGTGTGTATTGTAGCCTCAGAAAGTGAGAGGCTAAAATTTAATAAAAACAAATAATTGGCAAGGAACGTATAGTCCTGAGGAGAAACTGAACTCAGTCTTTAAACATACACGGTTACCACTTTCTCCACTATTACAGCTAAAGCACATTAGAGGTACGAGTCAAACTAACACTCCAATAAAGTCAAGTTACACTTCCACAATATTCTGCATTTACAGTATTATGTAAGTTTGTGTTGTATTTACTAGAATATCTGTAACTGCTTAATTCCAAAATAATCTTTTTTGTTAGTCTTACAAGTATATGGTCAAGTAGCTTGTGGTCAATTTTGGTGACCTCAAAGTCAGTTTAAAAAAATATTTGTTTTGGACACACTATGGAAACATTTGCAATGCTCAAAATGTAAATTAGAAGCCAGAACACACCAGTTTCATCTTCAAAGCTCAGGGAAATGTAAGTACAAACATAGAAATGCACGAAAATAAGAACATGAATTTTCTTCTTTCTGTTATCCCTTCTTGCGTACAACAGCCCTGTAACACGATGGGTTTTTCAGTAAGTGTGATGGGACAGTTTCACCAACAAAATAAAAACTAAATCCTTTTTCCTTCAAAGAAGACTGTATGTTATTTTGACAGGAGAGAGCCACAGATTTTATGCAAGTAACTGTGTGTACATCTGTGTGTGTTGGTTCTGCAGTTTTAGCAAGCTTAAGGCTGAATACGAATGAGAATCACTCATAATGTTCATCTTTTTTGTTACAGGATATTTTACTGTTTGTTTCTGGCTATCACTCATTCACACTGCTCAGACATTTAGTGAAAGTTTCTCAAACAAAAACCCATGACAGAATATGTAAGTGAGCAAGTCAAACACGGAAAAGCTTATTCTTCATCTCCTTAACATTCTTGCTGAAACAGTTTCCATCTGAGTATCTGCACAAGAATCCTGTGAACGTATGTCCCTTTCTCTTCACTATTTTATCTGATACCTGTCAGAAATACATTAATTTCTGAAGTTCCCATGCTTTCCTCCACCTAAAGCAACTCTGCAAGGCTACCTAACCTAGCACTGCACCTGTCCACTGCCTGCACACTTACACAACACCAAGGGACACGTCATACTCCTGTCAGCAGGTAACAATTAAGTGTTTCCTCGAGTTTGAGAGGAATCCATTTCCACCACCCTGGGATCACCCTACAGTGCTCCCAGCACAGAAACACTGCCCATTCCTGCCAAGAGTTCCATCACTCCTGAAGTGTGCACCTGTCATCCTGATTTTCCTGCAGGGGAAGTTCACTATCCGCTAACTCCAGTTTGTCCACACTCTCATATCACGTGTCGCTCTGGTACGTGCAAACTGTGGTTATGAGGCACTGACACACCTGCACACACTGCTTCAGATGCCCAGTTGCTCGTTATCTATGAAGCCCAGGATCACACAAGCCATGGGGAGACCAGAAGGTGCAATCTGTCTGTGTGCTCAGAGGTGTCCCTGGACACGGCCCCAACATCTACCACCGCAGGAAGTTATTGCCATGCTTTAGTACAAGCAAGTTAAGAGTTAAGTCACATGGACCTCTCTTCAAAACCTTGCTTTAAAGGTAACAGGTAGCAGCAGAGATGATCTCAGCACTAGGTCATTGTGTTAGTTCAGTCATGATGCAAAAGCAAGAACTAGCATTAATGAAACCCAAGCACTTTCCTGTTGCAACTTGGATTTTCCTTGAAACCCTGCCATCCGGGGAATGATCAGACTTGACCCAGTTTAAGCTAGCAGTTATCTACAAAAAGTCATACATATCCTGCACTGACAAGTCTACTCCTCCATCAGTGGTGGTTATTATTAAAACATCTGGTGCTCTACTGAATTTTCTTACTGTAGAAACATCCAGTGTCGAGTTGTATGGAATTAACCCATTTAAGAGAAAGACTTGTACACAGCATTTACTTTCAGGAAAGAGCAGCTAGAGATAGTGCTTCAATTCTGGTTTCACAGTCAGCAATTTGTGACTGATTGGGGACTTTGGAAACAGTGGCAGCTTCATTCCTTATCATACACTCTAAAGATTAATGCTTGCTTGTCCTGTACTGACTCATTTTTTCTTTGTCAACCTGTGGTTATTGAGAGATAAAAAAAGAAAAAAAAAAATCACTAGAAGGCTGCTTAACTCCATTTATCTACACAGTTATTGCCATAGCAAATCACTATTTCAAACTTAACCTTTCACATGCCTCCCAAAACCACCTGTGAGTTGGTCAATGGTATATAAAAGCCACCACTATTTTACACTACACCTTTGGTAAGCCCCAACAATTCATCAAGATCATACAATTGTTTGTGCACTTCTGCTGTACAACCCAGTTCGTGTACTTCCTGAGAAACAGTTGCCACCACACAAGGATGATTAGTTATGCATCATTAGCCTCCAGATTTATGGTGCCACAAGGACAGTACTCTGTACTCTGTTCAACCTCAACAGTTACCTGGATAAAGGTGTGGCCAGACCCTTGACACATCCAGAATTTTGTGCAAGTTTAACTCTTTTGGGTTCCAGGAAGGTTTGTTGAGTATCATTTGCCAATCCAAACACACACTGAATTATATTTTTTAACTCCGTTTTAGTATTTCAGAAGTAGCCTGTGTTTCACTACTCTGCCTTCTGCCTTTCAGAAAAAGCAGGCAGATGCCCAGTACAAGCAGTGTTGCTCTCAAACTCATACCCAGCTTCCTGAATTTCTAGAAATGCTACTTACATTCTGAAACTGAAAAACGTACAGTTGGGATTAAACAAGTTAAGAGAGGAAGAACCAGATAAGTAAAAGGTAAGTGTGGCACTAGTGTGGCTGAGCAGCTTTTTGGTGTAACCCAAGTGGAGCCTGACACACCAGCTGACAAAGCGCAAAAATGCAGAGGACTCGAGCTTCTCATGTTTCTGCCCACAAGTTACCCCACAGTTCCCACTCATCCCAGCACCCCTGGCCAAGGTGAGGGAGTTCTCTTGCCTTTGACGCCAGACCTCCCATCGCAGCTGCCTGCACAAGAAACCTGTAGCCAGAGCAGGATGACCTGGCTTGTCAGGCTGAAGCTTTCCCTTACTTGGAGGGACACGGTGGCAGGACTAGGTGCTAGCTTTCAGTCAGATCAGCAAGCTGGTCCCACTCACTGACTGGATGCCTGTACTGAGAGTTCACAGGATGGAGCAGAAACAACCCCACCAGTTTAACACCCAGCTGATAACATCTCACTGTTTGCTGCTGCCAAAAGGCGAGGTCTCACTTTCTTCCCCCCACCCCAACTCCTCCCTGCTCTGCTCCAAGCCACAGTCCCACCCCTTCCCATGCTTCCAGCCCTGGCACTAAAATCTTTCTGTAAGCTGATTTAGCTCACACAGGTCCCAGGAAGCCATTCCTGCTCCTCCCACTCCAGAGAGATGATTCAACTCCTAAAGTGCTTCGAGTGAGAGCTAGGGCCAGAAAAGGAAAGAGTGGGAATGTGAAGTCAAGAGGGAGGGGAGCCTCTCCCTTCTGGGGACCAATTATGTCAGCTCAACATCCCTAAACCATTCCTTCACACTGACTTAAGGCCAACTGAAACACACCATGAGATGGGGAAGGGGTAGGGAAGAGTTAAGAACAGGTAAGTAGCTGTTTCAGCAAACCTGGAAGTGTTCTCTCATCTACATCTGTCTAAGCCTCAGCTTATGACCCGAGTGACAAACCCACCAGCCAACACTTAAGTGCTGAGTGATAGCACCAGAAGTTATGCTCATCAGCATCTAATCAATCAAGGCAATTAATACAGCCACAGAAAGCAAAAGGAGATCTTGGGGACATATGCTTTTGATATAAGCAGCAAAACTGCAAAGTTAAGCCGTTTGAAAAAAGCTGCTTTGAGCTTGAATGTGTACCAGCCCATCAGCATCTGAAAAAGCAGCTGGAACAGGTACAGAGGGACCAGCAGGAGAGGTGACAGGCACTGCCTGCCTTTAAGGGAGAAACAGAAGTGGTGTAATTGGAGGTAATAACAGTAGGAGGCTGGAGGACAGAGAACAAAGTTCACAACTGCTTCTAGAAATGGATGTACGGGATTACCAACTACATTTGCAGGTATCCTGAGAGCCGGGGCTGACAGCAAGGATGTTATTTTCCTCCTAAAGCATCTGGGTGTTGTCCTTCAGCCATTAGAATTAGCAGCGTAGTTCAGTTTCACCTACACAGTTTCCGTGTCAACACTGTACATATGTTCCAGGACCTGCACGGTTGTATCTGGGAATTTTGATGGGGGCATGATGGTAACTGAAGAATGAAAAGAGTTTTGCTTCTGTCTCAGGGACAGGCTGATAGTTCTGGGCATGTGTGAGTACATGAAGCTACTTCTGGAGTCTGTGAGCTACTTCCGTGAAAACTTATTTCAGTGTTTTAAGCACTTGTGGGCAGAAACTAAGTCATGTCCTGCTACACCAATCTGAAACTATCTGATTTTTTAAAGCTATGTTTTTTCTTGTGAAACGCCTAAAATAATTACAGTAATTTTAGTAATATTCAGTTTATTCTCAAAAAAAAAAATCATGTTTGCTACTAAGACTTAGATGTAATTTTAGTGTCTCAAGAGAAAATATTAAGCTTTTCAAATTAGTTGCTGAAGAAAATACAAGTTTGACATCTGTTCCTTTCCTGCTGCTACAGTAAGACAGTTTTCATTTCAGCTCAAAGTAGTTCGATTCATTAAAAATCAATAGCAAAAAGGGAAAATACATTTAAAGATCCTTCTTTAAATCATTGTAAACTAAATCTTAAGTTGTCTTGCAACTAAAGGTGAGGTTGAAATCTACTTGTTTCAAAACTCTAATTTTAAACCACATAAATACAACAGTAATTGTGTTGCTGTACTCCCAATTTTTAAATCCTTAATTCAGTTATGCAGAAGACAAGTGACCAAAGAGAAAACAGTGAACAACTAGTAATTTATGCATAAGAGCAGTGAAAGGTAAAAGAAAAGAGCACTGAAGACTAAGGATTGCTGGAGTTAGTGCTGGAATGCACTCTGCTGGCACAGTGCAGTGGTGAGTAACAGAACAGAGGAATTAGACACGTTCATGCCTGAGTAATCAAGTCATGACAGAAAGCTCTCAGCTCTGTGAATAGATTTGGTCTCAACATAACCCCACTGAGTCAGACAGAAGATGTGCTGGATGTGGAATGCCATCACACTCTTAAGGTTCTTCAAGTACAAAAACTGAGGGTAGTTTCTTGCACTGGAATTAGTTCCTATGATTTTACTTTTTTCATTTGTTTGTTCCCATTCTGGGTTTGGGAGGAAAACTAAATTTTCTGGACGAAATGGAGCAGTAACTAATAGCAAATGAATTACCTGTCTTTGGTGGTCCAGATCTGCTTTATTACCGACTAGGATCATAGGAAACTCATCGCGATCTTTCACTCTAAGAATTTGTCGCTGAAACTTATAGATTTCTTCAAAACTGTAACAGAATAAAAGTAGAGCATCAGTGCACTAATTCATAGATTCCTGGGTTCTGCAAAAGTTCAGAAATGATGAGTCACCTATTTGGATTTGCCTTGCCATGACACACAAGCACAGACAGCTGCAGGCACTCCGGAGTCCGCTGTCACAGCATGACCAGTTAGACAACCATTCAACACTCAAACTAAAGAAACCCTCAAGTGAGCAGCATGACATGCACTGGGCTGAGGTGGGGCTGCAGGGTGAGCAAAACATTTACTGTGTCTGAATCCACAGGGACCCAGAGCCAACGTTTGCAGAGAATCAAGCAACCGCAGTCCATTCTACAAATACTGACTCTGAATATTCCAGCTACAGCTGAACTCCAAACTACAGCTTAGAGACCCTGGTGATCAGTATGTCAGCCTGCAACCTTCATACCTACTTCTGATAATTTTGGGGGAAGCTGTCAATGCTGGAAAGTTTTATTTCTTCAAGAACAGATAAATGGTAAGGCTAAATGATCAGGAAGTTTTCCAGTTACCAACTAAGTTATACCAGGTACTGATGGTGTTTAAGCAGTAAGGAATATTCCAGCAGTGTTTAAGGAAAGGTGAGCAAAGCAGAAAACTTCTTCCAGGATAGTATACTAAACAAGCTAATTCTGGCCTAAACAAGGATTTTTGGAGAATGAATAAATATATCACTGCTTTAAAGAAAACACTGTTAAAATGACATCACTACATAAGGACCTTCAGCACAGATGCTTGCAGACAATCACATACCCTTTGTGGCTTTCCCAGGCACTGCATTTAATTCCAGGCATACAGTCTGAAGGCATTTACACCTAGATTTGCCAACTAAAATTTAAAATCAAGATGATCACCGGTAAGAAAGTCACATGAAAAAAAAAATTAGGTAGCCAGACACCTCACGCAGAGGTGAATTAGAAGGAAGGCATGCCACTAAGCATAGCTCTCCATTAGCTTCTAAGAAGATGTGTTTCATCTCTACTCTGCAGCTATTCAGGTCAATTCATGGGAACAAGCAGAGGAATCACTGCCTGCAAAAGAGTGCAGACACATACCCTGAACTGGACACACCCACTCAGAAACCCAGAGGCAGCTGCTTGATGTTGCAAGGAGATATTCCTAAGAACTGACTGAATACCAGTCACTTCCAGGAAACTGGTATTCTAGACTGCAGTAAAGTTCTTGAATAGAGCTGTTTTTTCGTGTGTATGTTTTCAAGTCATCTATTGAAAGAAACAGATACTTTCACTCAAGTGATTGGTTCAGTGATTGCCGAAAGAGTGTCACACTTGAACCTAAGAGTGAACATCTACCTAATGTTTCTGTTTGAGATTATTTCAGTTAAGGACAAGGTGCAATTTAATACAATAATTAAAACTTGTTTGCTTTAATAACTTGACATCAGGCTTACCTCCCTCTATCTGTGACGGAGAAAACAAGGAGAAAACCCTCCCCTGTCCGCATGTACTGTTCACGCATGGCTCCAAATTCTTCTTGTCCTGCTGTATCCAGAACTGAACATAAGCAAAAATAGGGATTATTACATTTCATGTTTGGACAGACTGAGAAAAAAAAAATTCCTAATAAGGTACTGTGAGAGCCTCTCCTGTGCATCAGAGCTAAGCAGAAAACACTTCAGAGATACTACTGGATTTTTTGCTAATATTCCCAACAAGTTCTTGCACTGACTGAACAATTCAAGACCTACCAAAGAAAGTGAACAACAAAACACTTGAAGACTTCTGTTAATTCACAACCAGCTGGAAAATGCTCAGAGATACACGGGGCTGAGGGTTGTTGGTTTCTCCTTAAAGAAATCACCAACAAGGGAAAACTGAAATTTTTAAAGCAAAGCATTTATGTTGCACTTGGGAGAGGCAGCACAGAACAGCCAATGGATGTGTTTTTCATTCCATCATCTCCCCTAGGTTGCTGCTGGGAATCATATAAATTCTCCTAGTTTTGTGGGCACTCTGGGTGCTCGAGGTGGCCTACTTACTGTCCAAGCGCGCGGCCCTCTCGTCTATCACACATTGCTTGGTGTAGGAGTCCTCGATCGTTGGGTCATAATCCGTAACAAAGTAGGACTGCAGACAAAAAAAACCACATTTGTGTGTTAGACAAGCACACACAGGACACTCATCGAGGCAGATGCTAAAACTGAATGCTTGACAGCTTAAGGAAGATGAGTGTCTTCCTCCACATACAACCGTTTGGCACGTTATCCAGAGATAACAGGTAGTGGCTTTCCTATTCCTACTAAGTGCTCGTAAATTGTAGAAATTACTAGCAGAGTCATTGATTTTGTTCCCACAGGAATTCTAGCATTTTCTACACATTACTGGTAATTCCCAGAATTTCTCAGCAGAAACCCCTAGAAACTTTCGGTTTCTAGGGGCTTCTAAGATCTCTCGTAATCTTCTGAACTTCTGGTAAGGTTTAGAAGTTCTTTGGAATTTTCTGAAGTTTCCAACAGTTCCTACCCAGTTCCCAGAGCCAGCAATTTCTAGGAAGTGCCAGGATTTTCCCACCTGTTTCTAAAATTCCCTAGCTAATTTATAACAGTTTCTAGCAACAGCTCTACACAGCACAAGTGGCACTTAGTTTGTTAGCTGTATAAAGTTTGTTGGACCATCCTTGCTGCCAGGATTTTCCTCCTGGTTTTAATGACTTTAAGCACTGACACCCTCCAGATGGACAACCCCTGGAAGCAGAATAAGCCATGAAATGCTGATGTCACCCCTGGCCTAAGCAGAAGGCTCCACCAGACCCTGTCAGGCAGTTGCTTATCACCCAAACTGCAGAGCAACACACATTCTGGCACATCTCTCTAGAGACTGGGTGATCTGGTATTGAATACTGGGTTAGCAATGCTATCAGAAGACAAGTTTAGATTTCCAAGGATGAATTTTTAGCTTGCATGCAGTCATAGTAAAGTTATCTGCACCTAAAACTGGTATAACAAATCTGAACCCCGATCAAATTCCTTCCCACCTGTGCTCCCAGCAGGCCCTGGGGATGTGCACTACCCTGACTGTGCAGAACTGAAGGAGTGCTACCTGTGTGCATCATTCAGTTCTGTAAGCCAGTAAGGAACTAGGGAGTGTTTTGAAACTACATATTGGCTTCTAGGACAAAAAAAAAATAAGGCTTTGTTTTTACATTAAGAAGATAGCACCAAAACCAGGGTGCACCTCCTTATCCCTGTCAAAATTCACAGTTCTCACTAAAGCGCCTTTCCCATCATACGAATTCAAAGATACCAACAAGACACCACTCTGCTCCACTAAATTTACCAAAGCCAAGTTAACAGATGTCATGGTTGGGAAAAAAAAAGACAAAAAAAAAAAAAAAACAAAACAGGAGAAAAAAAACGGAAGAATTGAAATCACAACACTAGCCCGCTAACCTTCTCCAGACACATCACTGTCAGTGCAGAACACAATTAAACTGGCTGCAAAGAACAGAGCTATTTACATGGCTGTATTTGTCCTTGTCCAGCTTGGGTTTGGAGCCCCCCATCAGGGCTGCTGCAGGACACTGTCCTGGCTGCACCCAGCTGACCTCAACATTTGACATGTCCGTGTAGACTTCTGATTTGGCAGCCCCAGCAGAGCTCACCAACCGAGGGGCAGCTGCCTCGCTGGGGGAAACACACCACCAGGTGTGGCACACTCCACCAGCTGTGCACGCTATATATAACCTGTGCTCGTACACCACGACCATCGCACCGTCGGCTGCACGAGGAGCTTGTGCAGGGCGCTGTTGGTCTGTCCATTCACACCTGGCACCACAAGGAGCAGCTGCTGACCCCCAGAGCAGGGATGCTGAACAGCTCCTTTGCATTTCGAGCAGACATCAGCAACCTGTCCTCTCAGGATACACCTACACAGCAGTCTCTCACTTGCTCTGTGATGGCACCCAGGCTAAACAGCCTCCCCGCTCCAACGCCACCCACACGAATAAAAACAACAGAACCCCAAAGAACCCTCGACCCCTCAAAAAACTCAAACAAGCCAGCAGGCATGGGATCTTAAATGCAGCACACCAACTTCAGGATTTCCAGCAGTAGTGCCTATCTACAGCCAGCAGAACAAGTCCCCAGAAAATGCTCTTCCAACTACAAGTCATCCCTTTACCTTGCCTTCCCTTAAGATTCAAAAAGGAAAAAGCTCAGTCTTCAAAGCTGTTCTTATCTTTTCTTTTGCCTGTATCCATGACTCAAAACGTGCCATCCAGGAGCTTAAGAACTGACTTTGAGGAATGAATTCATGCAAACTGTAAATAAGCTCTCAATTCTTCTGTGGTCTTTAACAAACCTTGAAAGGTGCATGAGAGACTTATGTGAACAGCCAGATGTGTAAATAAAACCATTTACAGAATCTGACTTTAAAGGGATGATCAGAAGGAAGGTTATTTAAGTCCTGTGTTTCATTAAGGAAACAAAGTGATATTTATAAAAAACAAATGACTAAAGTGACTAAAACACGGAAGATAAAGCATGCACTCTGAAGCTACTCCCAGGTTCAGCTTTCATTTCTCCATCCTGCAGAATTCAAAGTTACTGTCTGAACCTTTACATCTACAAAATGGTAAAGTATGGAAGCTTTTATTTAAAAGGGAGAACATGGAATCAATGTATTTCACTCTCATGAATCCGTATTAGTAGAAAACCTAAAGCAGCAAGTTTATAGCCAACAAGGGCAATAATTTTCATCAAGAGTTCAGAAAAAGAAAGCCATAATGATCTCAGAGGGATTCTTCTTATTTTCCTCATTATCTGTCCAAGGGCCAAGAAGGACAGCATGTTCTGTAACCTACAGGGCATTTCTGTGATTCCCTCCACCCTTCTTAGTTTGTTTTTTTAATAGAAAAAAAAAAACCTACACACAAAGAGAGAGTGCCAGACTAAGTACAGAGACATGGAACACGGTTCCTCCCTCAAAAAATGAGACAAGATTAAATTACCCTGATCCAGCATCAGCTACATGTCAAATTCAGAATGAGTAGATGCCAGAGCTCCCCCATTCAACAATTGCTCTTTACAAGTATTTTCTTCCCTCCCATGGAGCTGTGCTGCCAAATCTGCTGTCACAGCCACCACAGGAGAGGTTTGCAAGGCAATTAGTGTTGTGGTTTACCTCCAGGCTCTGGACAAGACTTATGTGTCTGAAAGAGCTGCTGGTTTTGAAGGAGTCTTCCCAAATTGCACTGGGACCATGTGCCTCAGGAAACACGACAACCACAGCTTGCAGGCCTTATTCAGTCAGGGTTGATTTGCAAAAATTAGATGTAGCAGACACAGTATTTATCCATTTGAGCAGAAATGCACCTTCCTGCTGCTGTTTAGGCACTGTTTAAAGAATTAAGGCATGGCAGAGCATATCCTGAAATATTCCATGAATGCTGTTCTGCCCTGGCAAGGTGCCTGTGCACCCAGGAGCCCTGGACCATACATCAGCATAAATGACTTTGTAGAGGTCAAGGAGTTTGTGGCAGAACTGCTTAAAAGACCAACAGGAGCACAATTCCAGCAGACACAAACCACTGACAGCCTACTGGTTTTAAACTGACACCAAGTCTAGACAAATTAGAGGAGCAAGCACACACCAGAGCGCAGGAATAGCCAGGCCTGCCTACTGCTGCCTCCTCTATGAAATCAGTTATGTGCAAGTCCTGACACCTCAGAGCAGTCACCCTGCTAAGCTACAGCACTACCAGGAAGCTACAGCCGGTGCTGGGGATGGCAGCTGGCACAGAACACACGGCTCTGCTCTCTAGGGTGGCCTGTTCCAGACCAGGTTGTCAGATCTGTGCTTCCAGGAGCGGTGGAGTTTCTCTGAGGAATCATGCAGCTGGCCCCACTGCAGTTTGGCCACTGCATGCAGGAAACAATCAGAAGCAGCTAAATTTCTTCTAAGGAGATAGTAATGTGAACACGCTCTTCTGTTACACCACTCCCTTAATCACTAGTAAAAATCAAAGCTCTTTCCACCCATCTCCTAGAAGGGAAATGAGAAGCTGAGCCCAGTAGTCTCATCAACCATTCAAGTTACCCAAAATATTGTGCAACAGGTTTTCTAGGTTTTCTCTCTCTAAGACTGCTGAGGCAATCAAGTCCAGAGATGGGAAAGCCTTGGCTCTGCTGCCAAGGACTTCTGCAGAGTGAAAAAAACCCAAAAAAACCCCATCCCCACACTACCTACATCACTTATAGCTGGGCAACCAACTACTAAAATCCCTTCCTATACATACACTTGTCATCTTAAAACGCATTTCAAACAATCTCCTGATCTTCACAGGAGTTTACTTGCAGTGCATAGGAACAATGACACTACTATAGAGATTACTGCTCTAGCAATCTTTATTTAAGGCAATAGCAATCCCTAAATCATTGTTTCAATCACTCAAGTCTTTTGGTAAGGAGTAGGTATGAAAACCTACTCTCAGTTTATAAACTCCCATTTTTATGCTGCCTTTAATACATAGAGATATTCCTCCATTAGCTTACAAGCTCGAGTCCCACTCCATAAATTAATAAAAGCAACTAAAGACCCCTTCGATAGAAACCCCAGTGCCGATTCGCAGCTCTCATGCAGCTTTTCATTTTTTCTTCTTATTATTATTTATATTCCTACTTATATATCTTCTTCTTATTATATTTATTCTTCTTAAAATAATCAACAATCCACAAACTGAAAGGCCCTGAGATTACTTTCTTTTGCACTTTTATATTTTGGGATGGGAGAGAAGCAGGGTTTTGTCAATGGGAAGCTGGTCTAAGCTGCAGTCCAGAGGCTGGTGCCTCACATTCTTGCCTTTACCTTTACACCAAGCTTGAAGGACATGCAATGAAAGGCAGCCCACCACAGTGAGAGCTGTAAGTTAAAGGAGTGGTACATGCCAAAATATATATTCATCCTCGCTGTCTCTATAATCCCCATCTGTATTTACTAACCATACACATAATGTTTCAAAGGGCCACTGGTTGCTTATTTAAATTTTTTCCACATGTTTAAGATTTTGGTTCAAATCCAATGAAGGCAAGGAAATAGAAGGGTTTCCACCCTCCAGCTGAAGTTACAGACCAACTCTGGATTTAAATAAGCATCTACAATTTGAGCATTGCAAATAGCCCAAAAATCCTCCCTAGCTATAATTTGCACGCTAGAACTTAAAACAAATGTGTTGGTGAATGCTACACACCAAAGCTTCAACTTGAGATTTGAGTACATTCCCAAATACCTGAAATATATGATCCCAAGACATCTCCTAGGCGGTAAGCGCTGCTCGACAGCGTATTTCTTTTGGCAGTGTCTCCTTTAACTACTTTTTCCACTCCCATCTCCCCTGCAGGTTTTACCTCATTTCCCCTGTACTTCACCAAGAACGTGCCTGCTCTTGACCCACTGAACCGATGTAAAGCCCAAGTCACCACCCGCAGGGGCGGGACTGCACCACGGGCATGAAACAGGAAAGTGCCAGCTACAGCCCCCTCACACACCACGCTGACTACACCAGCAACTCTTAACCCAGAGAAAGACAGAAACCTGACCCAGGTGTCCTCATTTAAATGAGTATCTCTGGCACTCGTTCCAAGTCATAGACAAAGTCAGTGCCATAGTTTAAGACCAGAACTCCAGTGCCCTGGCCAGTTAGTAGGGCCATAAGTGGTTACTCTTCTGTTTGAGGCTCCACTGTAAAAAGCTTTCTCAGACCATGCATTAAGATCTAAATGACTGACTGCATGAATCATTTTGCAACTTTCACTGTTTTGCGACCCATGAAATTTTACAGCCTCTGCCTTCAACTCTCCTACCTAAGAAGAGTGGCACAGCAGCCAAGTCTATCCTAACGTGACCCCCATCACACTGTGCCCTCCTCCAGGCTGCAGAGGAGTCAAGAGACCATTTCTAGGAGTTTTACTCTACGTTCCTGTCCCTAGAAAAGCCAGCAGACAGGTTCTATGTCACACAGACAGGTTCCTGGCAGTGACCTGTCACCTTGCCCAAGCACTGTGCTGGCCCCGGTCCAGAGCTGGCCTGCCCAACACCAGGGGTAATCAGGCAAAGCAGCAGCTCGGGCCTCAGAACTTCCAGAGGCTAAAAAGCCCTCCTTTCACAGCACAAAGGAGAAGTCATTTCTTTAGAGTACTTGAGTTGGCTGGCTAGAAAAACCAGGAAAACATGCAGGAAAAAACCCTAACTGACTTCTGGAAGCAAACATAAACCCAGACTGCATTCCAGAATAAAGGAACAGACGCAGCAAAACACACAAATTTAGCATTTTGCAGAGCCCCAAGTACTTGGGTCACAGAAAAAAGCCAAACAAACTAAAAGCACAGCAGCAACCAGAGTCTGTGCCAAGCTTGTTCCAACAGTTAACATACACCTCCCCAAGCGCAGGTGGTTCACTAGGATCTGGTATTCCCAGACAGGTCGAACTGGTTGCTGCTGGGGGAGCAGGAGGTGGGTGCTGTGGGGGTTGATGACAGGAAGTACCACCTCTGCAGAGGTTTTGTGCAGTGCCCAAACCAGTACCAGGAAAGCACTGGAGGAGGCACCCACAGCAACCCAGCACCACTTCAAACAGAAGTGTTCAAGATTGCTTTCAGCATGTTTTGCTGGCAGTAACAGTCACTTACTCTACAGAATGAGGGCAAATATTTTGGTGTTGAACACTGGGGAGAATAGAAGACCAAAGGTCTAGAATTCTGCTGATAAAGAGCAGACTAAAGAAATAATGATTAAAACACTGGCTCATGCTACAGAAGGCAAAGTGTATCATGATCCAATCATCCCATACTCCTACGAATTTTTAAGAGATTCTTTCTTTTAATTATACAAACAATAAGAGCACCCATTCCTTTCTTCCAAGAAATATAAATTAAAAGACAGTCAGTGCTTGCAAGTAATCAATGATGCTTCCCTCAATTTGCACTACTTCCCACTATTCTAATGTATACTGTCAGCATTGTTATGGCTATCCAGGGAAAGAGATGCCATTTGTAACTACAATTACTGCCATTACCCCATGATGTGAAACACTTAATTTCATGAACAGTGAAAACTGAGGCACAAAGAGAGAAAAGGATTAAGCTGAAAGTCATAGTGAAAGAAAGATGACATGAGCCATGTACAGGCTCAGCCCTTTGGAAATTCATACGCCAGTTGGAGAGTTTTTATTTGTCGCTGAAGAACTGGCAATACACACACACATATATATATATATATTAAAAAAAATACTGAACTTTATGATTAAGTACATGCTTCATCAAATCTTAATGGTTCTATTAAAGAAGAAAATCATAATGGAAAATGCAAAGTTCTTGTATAACCCATGGCAGCCTTGGAGTATATCCATTAGATTACTCTCTTGCCAACATACAACTCAAAGACTGAGGACACACAGGATACAAAAATGAACACCTGACTTGGTTAAGTATAGATAAGTGTTCCCCTTAACTTTATCATGAAATGCAAGGATTGTCAAAAGTTGTGCTTGGTCTGGAAATGCTCAAAGTGTGAGTTAATCCTATTATCTGGCCACATACTCTTCTGTCTCTCCCTCTTCCCACTCCCTGTCCTTCCATGGACACTGATCACTGAGAAAGCACATCAGAAAAAGAAAACTACTAAAAAAAGCCGTATTTAAAACACACAGCTAAATATAAACACGGGTCTTTTCTTTATGGGCTTTGTTCTGCTCACTACACAAAGTACCTAATAACAAAACTAGTTTTGCTTCCCTCACAGGTGTGGGGAAACACAAGCTAGGATGGGGGGAATAAGGGGGGGAAATGGTATGGAGGGTAAAGTGCCTTCAATTTGAAGACTAACATGTATATCTAATTCTGTCTGTGCACCTTTAACTTTTGCTAAATGAACACCTGCCATAAATAAACTCATTTCCAATGGTGTTTCTCCAGATAGCTGTATGCTGGGAAATTTCAGATTTCATCTCCAGTTCAGCAGGACTGACTTGTGTGACAGATTTAGGAGACATGTTGGTTCTGAGGCAGCAGCTTTTTCTGTAGGTCATGCAGTGGACCGAGATTCAGGGACATGGAAGACTGAAATCAAATTGACTTTTGAGCACTGACAGGGAACGTTCATCAGCTCTTATGTCTTTCAACATGCCTAAAAACTTGTCTGGTAATTTTTGCCCTTCCCCTAGCTGCTACTTAAAATAAAGCAGCTTTACCTTCTCCAACCCCACCCTTTTCTTCTCCTTCAAACCTGACACACAAGGCATGGCTGGCAAAACATCTTGGAGAGTGTAACTGCTAAACAGATAATTATAAGACCCTGTGGAAAAAAAAAAGAATAAACTCAGAGACAGGAGATCTGCTTGGGGAAAAAAAATGTCTGACACCTTGACTAAGGCAGCCTTTCAGTGCACATTCAAACCATAGAGGTTTAAAGAATAATCATTAAAAGTACAGGAATACTGATGAGAGTGGGTTTTCTTTTAATATATATTTTGCAATACACGGGAACATCTTTTAAAATATTAACTTCCTTAAAAACCAGCATATTGATACTTTTTAAAAACACCTTTCACCTTGTAAACTCAAAATGAATCTGCACTGTGCTTAGGTCTCCTTTCAGTTCCCAGCTTACAGCTCTCCCCATGGGACAGCCACTTGGTACCAGCAGCTCATCAGCCTGTGAACATTTTCCTCCAATTCATAGTTCTCAAATACCTCAAAATCAAACCCCCAACAAACACCAAGTACATTCACACAGAGACCTGTTTTAGGCAATACATGCATTAAAGTTTGGCCTCTGCAATAGTTCCTGGTGGTGCAGTTTTCATCACTCAAGATCAGAGGAGGTACACTTTCACTGTCTGTGAAGACTTCCTTGTAATGCCTTGAGTTAATGCCCTTCCATGCCAGTAAGCACCTACAAAATTCTTTGAAGGTGGCTGTGCAATTTCTCAAGTCAGAACACATCTGACTGTAAAACATATCCTACGCTGCAAGCATATTTGAGTCTTGATTTAATTTCATTTCTGCTTCACAGTAAATACGTGCAGGAACTACGAACACACCAGGTACTTCATCTTCTTCATCTTAGCCACTCATAATTCAAGGAATGTTTAAAATAGTCAAAACACACTATCTTTTCATCCATAAAGTTTTATCAGGTTTAGACAGTTTTCAACCTAGCTCACACAAGGTCTTCACGATGAACTCAAGAAACCAGTGATAATTTTTTAGAAGTACATACCTTATTTTAGGACTGTGTGTAACCAGACAATGAGGACTACAGCTGTAAGAAAAAATAAAGCAAGGTTGCTCAAAAAATTCCCTGGTGAAGCAAAGCTTTGGAATATCTTTTCTCATACACATGAAGTCATGTACCTTAAGATGTAACGCAAGAGATTTGGGGTTATAAACTAAGTAAAGTAACAGAAGAAGACTTAGAGTCAATTGAAATCTCTTCACTGCAGTAACTTAGGCCTAACTACAACACAGCAACAGACTTCAGCTTAGTGGCTCTGAGGAGACCCATGTTTATGGCATTTACAGTCTATTGAGAAAGAAGCCACTCCTTGATGAACTTGTACTTTTCAGATTGTCTAGTTTACGTTATGGACATTTGGAGCCAGACAATTATGTTAATGCAGTAAGGAGCTTTTCTAGCCCAACAAGCCAGTAAAGGAAAGTCACACTCTAGCAACTCTTCTATTTCACATTTAAAGTACCTGAAAATGTTTGATCCCTGAGACTCCACAGAAAGTTAAGATCAAAAATTTTTGAACTTAACCCCTGTCTTACTCTCACAGGTTCATGAGAAAGAGTCAGGTAGAAAGCCTGAGGAAAGTAAATTCTCCCCATTCTTCCTTGTAAAACATTTGTTTAACATGGAGATACAATCAGGTTGACTAGCCCACTAAACCCAGAGCCTACAGTTTTCTGGAATGATTCAAGTTAGGATTAAATATTTCTAGGCCAGTATTTCACTACACAATTAAACTACAGCAACTTCCTGCTAGTGGAACAGGGAGGTTTTATCATCCCTAGTCCTGACATTCCACTACAATTCCCTGCTGCCTTCAGGACAATCAAGAGATCGGACAGTTCAAATTGGTAGCTAAAAATCAAAAAAATCCCTCATCCAGATACTATCCATGCCACTTTTATAAAGTTCATATTATATCCCTAAAAGATGTCTTTTCATCCAACTTTAATATAGCTATAACTACTTCTTTTAATATATAATTTGCTTTTATAAGTGCCAAACAGGGACTGAACCAAAAGAACGAAAGCTTCCAAAAGTTTTGATCATTCCACTTGTTCTGCTGGAAAAGGAAATAGTTGAGATCACTCTTTCAGAGCCAGTAACAGATCTTATTTACACTGCCAGATCACTGCAGGCATCGATAGCAATACACTAATTCATGTCCTGTAGGGTTTTTTCTATTAACAGTAAATTCCATGGAATTTTTGAACACTAGTTGGATGATATCCAACATAAAAACATTCAGTTTCATTAGCAAAGTCGGGAGTGTTTTATTTTTCAAAGATTTGTTGACGGATCATTAGAAGCTAATTACTTAGGAAAAAGCTATAAAATAGCACTTATATCTAATAAGAACTATTGCGTCAAGAAGATAAGCACAGCTCTAATAGCTTTATTTGCCCAAATTACATATTTATTCAACTTCAACCTTTTGGCCTTAGATTAGACTGTCTAGACTAATTTTGCAGACTACAGACAATTACTATTATCTTTAAGTTTGGAAAGTGTCATAACTAGAAGTGTCAGGAATGCTGAAATTACTGCTGTAAGTGTTATTTAGCCATCTATTTTCATTAGCAAGGCTAATAATGACTAGCCTTCCCCCTAGATCCTCACTCAACCAAGTAAAACACAAAGCAGTTATCCTGGAGCATGACAATTTTAATTGATAATTAAATAATTGGTTGCCTCCCCATGAAATAATGGACTCCTCCAAAGTGTGTTAATCATTCAGGAGTGCCAACACCTGAAGCTGCATGATGCATATATTAGAATGGTAAATTGTACTGCAGAATCAATTAAAATGAAAACATACTGGGTCACTTCCCTTTAGAAAAGGGTGTCTGAACAGCTTGCAGGTGGCAAGCTATCAACAAGAAATTCATGCTAAAAACTGCAACAGTGGTAACATACTAAATACACACTTCTAACACCTCAGTTTCTGAAGTTTTCCACACACCACAGAGACAGGGCACGAAAGCCACACCAAGCCAGGCTGACCAGCCCAAGGCACAAGGGTCCCATGCTGCAGGCCAGGCAGCCACAGCAGCTCAGCAGCTGGGCGTACCTGGGGTTTTCTGCACATCCATATCAGCCATCACACTGCATTCTAAGATGAAAACGTGCTTTCCGCCACCCGAAACCATTTCTCAGAAGTTTGTGACTAAGCAGCAAAACCTCAGAAAGGAGGAGAGTTTGTACTGGTCAATAAGTGTTTTTTCCCAGATTTGGATGCTGTGAGCCGGGCCAGCACGCGGGCTCCCACAGGGACCAGGAAGGAGAACAAAGCACCTACATGCCACTCACTCCCAAGTTCAGCAACAAGCTCCATAACCTTAAGCTCCCCTCTGCAAAGTGAAGTTTTTCATGAGATTCAAATTTCAGCATCAGATTTTTAACCCAGACACATCAAGGAGAAGCACTCATAACCTTCGTTTGGGGTTTAGAGCCAAACAACGAAAAAACTTAAGGGTATTTTTTACCGTGTCTCTAACCTGAGGTGTCAGGTTAACCCACCTAATTGTGCGAGTGAAAAGGAAGGAAGGGGCTCTCTTCCAAGGTAGGACAGGCTGCGTAAGCCTTTTCACGCCAGGGACAGTGTGTTCAGACCTTCCTGGCACACAAGCAGCCCCTTTGTTTGGTCCAACTACTTGGGCACAGTGTTCAACAGATCTGATTCTGACAGATGGGAAGAAAAAGAACCCAGACTCGGTCATCATCAACTGAACTCAGCAAAGCACTGTGGTGAGTTACTCCACCCTTGGAGCAAGGTGAAGAGATCCTACCCCATCTGAGCAGAGATGCCCAACAGAGGTATTTCAGTGATGCAGGCTGACCAGAAATCACGATGAGAGAACACAAGCATATTAAACAGAGGCTAGTCTCACAGTGAGAGGCACTACTGCCTCTCAAGTAATTGTTCAAATACCACTATCTTCAAAATGCCAGGATTCTGGAAGAACAAAAGATTAGAAATCAAACACATGGAGTGCAAGGATCCTGCAGCATGGACTGGTTTAACTGAAACAAAGCTTCAGCTGGACAAACTTCTTTGAAAAAAGCAACACTAAATATTTTCCATCACAGATACCAGGGGAGTACAATGCTTTCCTTTCCAGCCTAATCAGTGCTTGCAGAGACTTTAAATCTTAATGTCCTTGAAGAATGTCTGCATAGTCTGTCTCACTACCACCAGCAGCAGCTTTCAAGATCAAAGGTTATTGCTCCTTCCCATCTGACAGCAGTGTAGTCCAGCCTGGTTTTCTCATCAAGTGGTTAAGGCGCAGTACAGCACATGAGGATTGTTTACAATAGGGTATGTGGCACTTCATTTCTGACTTTTCAGAAGCAAAGCCATGTGTACTGGAACTTCTACATTACAGACAGACAGTTGGAGTTCCTAGAAGAAATACAAGAGGTAACAGAGAAAGTTTTATCCTAAATAGAAATAAAACCAACAAGGAAACCCAAACTACCAGACTCATGGATGGGAAGACTTAGAAGTCAGCTCAGCTCCATGTTTTGCACCAGTGAACCCAAACATACTGTCCTGCAGGATCTCCAGTCCTTGCATTTTACTTCTCTTTGAGGTCTGTGCCCGCGCCTGTGCTACTCTGACATGCACACCTCAGTGGCACGAGGCCACGCAGAATCAGGGAGCTCACTTTTAAATCAGCAAGTTTGCAGAGTAACACGCCAAGTTTATGTGCAAACACTGTCTGTGCACCTCCCCCAGAACCCGTACTCGCCAATGCTCAGCGGAAGAGTATCAAACGGGGCAGTGCCTATTTTTCCCAAAATATTTACAGCATGCATGAAGTCACATCAACATCAGAATCACACAACAAGCAAGGGGGAGATGCTTTCCTGGCAGAAGATTCATGGCTGGCCATCCCTTCTGTTCCACAGAGCCAGCGGCTGCACACAGGCCCACCCCAGCAGCGTGGCGGACGTGAAGCCAAATAATTCACAGCAGGAATATTTTTTACTAGGGAGCTTGACAGAAGCAAATTCTTGAGAAGCATTATCCTCCCAATTAGTCAAGACTTCAAAAGCACAGTGTGACCAATATTGTCGCAACTTCCATATGGGGAAATGTGCACAGAGCCTAATTCCAGGAACCAGAAACTATCGAGTGGTTTTAGCGTTGCAGCTCCTGACATGTAAGATTTCATAGCACAAACTGGTTATAAGCACTGTCTTGCTAAAATTAGCTTGTTAGCTGATCTACAGGGAAAAGGAAGAGATCCCAAAGCCCTAGTAAGCACAATTAAAATGCTCTTAAGCAGTGCCAGAATTTTCAGCCTCAGCAACTTCAGATTTTAAAGTCAAAAGAGTGTCAAATGAAAACATATTTCTGTTCTCAAATTTTACTAAAAATGCTTTTGCCCTCAGTAGTCAGTCTATATATGTAAGTAAGCAACAATTTCCACCTAAAAAAAGCTTATTTACCAGCAAAACATTTGGCTGTACTAAAACCAACCACAGTGTTTCTTCCCCTTCGCCTCTGCACCTGTGGGTTTAGTACCACTCTTAGTCAGCATCACCTCAACTCACAGGGCAGGGAAACACATAGAAATCTCAGAGGGAGTTTATTTTTTGCTTTGAATTATCATAGACACCACATGGAATAGAAAAAGATAGAGATAACTAACATTAATTAACATCTATGGCTTCAACAATGTTAATGTTAAGAATATTCAAGAGACGACTGGATGTTGCACTTTGTGCTGTGGTCTAGTTGACAAAGTGATCAGTCAAAGGTTGGACTTTATGATCTCAGAGGTCTTTTCCAACCTAATTGATTCTGTGATTGTTAGATGAATGTTTCACATGACTTTTGAGTTGAAGAACCTACACAGCTAGGTGTTAATCCTGGCTTTTGCACTTTTAGAGTATGTATATCTTAATAGCAATAGACTGTTTTACCTCAGTGAGAATATAATTAACCCCAAAATAAGTGCTGTTATAACTAAAGCAAGAAAGCCAAACATCTGCTGTAGGGGACCATCCTCATTCTGTTAAAACCCAGAGACACAGCACACTCAAGATGCACGTTAGCAGACCTGTTCTCATGTTAAGATCTACTTCATGCCACAAACTAGTTTTATGTGCAAACACCTACTTTCACATTTCAAAAAGCCACATCTATGACGAACCACATCAAGAAACTGCAAGCAAACATTCAGCTGAGGTGCTACCTTATCAAACACCACACACAGTCAACAAATGCTTTTACAGTGTGGCCATTTATGGTAGCAGTAAAGGCGGCAAATGGAAGATTGGAGCAGTTTTACACCGAGCACCATCACTTCCCACGGCAGAGATGATTCGAAGTAACAGATAAAAAACATGATTTGCATTAAACACCACATCCACAGGCAATCCATTGTTGTTTAGGGTATTCACAGTCTGAGCAAGAAGCATTTTCTAGAGTCACAAAGATGTTAGGATCACTGGAAAGCAAGGTTTAGTATTTTCTTCTCCAACATCCTATTTAGCAGTATATGAGAGCAAGTTCCAGAATAGTCCTCTACCCTCCATTTGTGAGTGAAGTTTCTCCAAGGGGAAGAGAAGCTTCAACATCATACTGAGAGCAAACACTTCATTTAGAAGCGCATGAACTGCTGAAGGGAAACAGTGTCTAATCTCCTTGAAGAGTTGGATGCTCAGGCAGAACTTGAGCTCTCCGGTGAAGTCCTTTTCTCACGAAGCAATGGATATTGTCATTTGCTGTGTGAAGCACAAGTGCTCCATATACTAACCCAGCCTCACGTGCTGTGATAGCACAGTTCTCAGACAGCCACGCTCCACTCCTGGTTCTGTCATCTAAAGCTTGTAAACATTTTTGCTTAAGCAACTGGCAAGCAAATTATTACAGCAAACGGGGCTTTAACATTAAAATACTCTTCCTCCAGTACAGCAGCAAACTCTGTGGAAACTCTTAAATGCATCTACAGAACGTGAGACTACCAAGAGCATGCAATCCCCCATCAGATCTAGAAATGGAACTTTTTGCACTCTCCCCTTGCTGCTCACATGACCCTCATATTAAAATCCTCAGGGGGACCATCTGTGCTGCAGGTACACAAACCCTTCCAAGAAGGTATCCCTGGAATGGACTCTGCTGGTGTCCCGAAGCTTACAGACCCACCAACAACAGAAAGGAAAGGCCTTTGGCTGAGGATCTTACTCTTTCACACACTTTAAGGAAATACCCTATCCCAACTAGAAGAGGGCAGAAGCACAATCAGTCTACACAAAATAGATCTCAGCTCAGTTCAGCTAAATAAAGTATTTGTCTCATCCTTTTGCAAAACTGTAACTTTTTGTGCTTATTTAAACACATTTGAGCCCAGTTTTCTGTTGCCATTTCTTAAGAAGAGCACAGCTATATCTTCAGAGCCACCCTTGTATGTCCACACAAACCTTCAATAACAGCTCTTTAAACAAATTTCACTTGAATAGAATAAATTCTTCTCTCTCTCTCTCCTGCTACTCCTATTCTGAATTAAACATAATCTAGTATGTTAGCAGGCTTTCAAGTTTTAAGAGAACATAAGGAAGGCACACCACTAAAAATTTAAAGAATTTGTTTTTCTCCTACATCATACTCACATTGACCAGTTTATCATCCCCTCCTCAAGAAGACTGGCAGGCTTTGGGATTTTTAGATTGTTAAAGGTATGAACTTAAAAACTAAGGGTTCAAATTCAGATACTTCAGTTCAGTAACAGCAGATAATCAAGACCTGCTCCGGGGGTTTCCAGTAAGGTGATTTCCCTTCTGTTCTGTGTGCACTCATTCTTAACAAAGAATTTACATGAATTCTCAAATAAACTTGTTTTCTAAACTTACGAGCTGCTGCCAGCCCGCACAGAGCAGGCAGATCACATGATTTTTACTTCATTTGCATTAAAAGACACTTGCCGACTTCTCTATACACTATCCTTTTACAGACATCAGTTGATGAGAAAAGCATCATTATCTGCAAAAACAGAGGTGCACATCAGATTAATATAGGTCATGAAAAGCATTGCTGTAAACATATTGTCTAAACCACATACAAGGATGATCAAAGTGAAGAAGGACAAAGGCTGATGAAAAATAACTTGATCATGTTAGCTGCATTTCTCTACTTCAGACAAGTTGGTTCCACTACCAGCTACAGTATCGCTCTGATTTTATGATTACTGACTCGTAACAAATCTTCAGTGAAGTAAGCTACCTTCTTCAGGACAGGTCCTGTGAACAGCCACTGCCACAACAGTAGCTCAGTAATTTATTACTAAAATATTTTGCCTTTAAAAACCAAGTTACTTAGACCAATATTCCTTAGGCATACAGCAAGCTCAGAAGAGAGAGTACTAGTATGAATTCCACAAACAGCACAGAAAGTGTTTGATTTCTACATAGGCTAGTGCCAACTTACAAGGAAGAGCCTTTTTGCTTATCGTTTTAACAAGCCAAATTATATTTACATGCCACAATCAGCTACACTTTGTTAGTTTACAGTCTTTCAACTTGACTTACAGTCTTTCAAGGCCCGTAAGACTTTTCAGGAAGGACCATTACTCCTGAAATGTTGCTGCTCTTACTTGCTTTTTGGTCCTCTGTAACACAATCCCTCCATTCTTCACTTCATTTCTGGAGGCCATAATCCTGCAGAGGCTGACTCTACCGTGCAGAAGGCCCAGCACAAGAAGAACTACCTATCCCATGCAAAGAGCAAGAAGAAAGAAGGCAACCCAGGGAGTTTCTGTGGCATGAAATGCAGCAATTAAAAAACGCACAAACAAAAACATTAGAAACAAACAAAATGCAAGTCTGTTGTCTCTCCAAGCAAGTTCAGCCTGACAGGAAATGAGTAGCCAACAAATAAATTACCCAAGCCCAATTCAGAACATGTTCAGAAGGAACTCAGCACACGTCACAGTTCTCTTGTACTACCTCTGAGTTACTAACTCTGTAACTCCAGCCTCTGCTAACCTGTTACTAACAGGTTACTAACAGCTTAGCAGCACTTGGAGAAGTGGCTTTACCATACATCTATTAGGGAAGGCAGCCTAAAACATCTTGCCCGGAAGGAAAGAACACAGACCATCACCTAAACCCACTCACGTTCATGAAGAATTAATCCACAGAGCAACATCTAAGTTCAAACTGCAGTGTGCAACATTCTTTCCTGGTCTGACAGGCACATATAATAAAGTATCATCTCAAATAAGTAGAGAACATCATTATTGGATTGCTTTCTTGAGCAAAGAATTCCTGCAAATGTTTATTTTAGAGGTATAAAGAGGCAGCAGTAACAGCAAATGCCATCTTAAAATGTGCAAGCAGTATGCAAAGACCTTCAATTTGTTTACTTTCAGAAGGCAGCTTTAGAATGCACTGGGTTTGATCAGAGGGGTTTTTTTTTTTCCTTTTTTTAAAAAAACCTTACTGCTATTTCCGCTCCCATATTCTACCAAGTAGAGATCTTGTGGTTAAGGCATTCAGTGAAGAGAAAACAGAGTGTGGAATGCACAGGCAGCCAGCCTTCTGCACCAAAACCACAGGAAAGCACATTAGTTTCTCTCATTTTTACAGAGTAGAAACAGGTTCTTCAACTTAATCATACTTAGAATAATGGACTATTCAGATTTCCAGCAACCACAGGTGAAGTCTCCGGACAGGCAGTCCATCAGTGTGACAAGCAGAAGCCCTTCAGAAGGCCTTATCTTTTTGTTGCTTAACTTGGATGTGTCAGAGTGTGAACCTAGCTCTGATCACAGCATTAGCACCACACAGCTCTGCCAGCTTTTAAGATGCTGCAGAGCTGATGTTATTTACGAGGACAGGGTGGATGCTACCAATTAAAGGCAAGTAGTTTGTCTTTTGAGCTTTCTTACAGCATTAGAAAGTATTTTAATTTAAATCATAAGTCTTAGAAGACTTATTTCCTGTGCATGTGTTAAATTCAACCTTTCAAAATGACCAAAACTCAACACTGCTTAGAGGGACCTTATGAGTTACAAATACGTGGAGCAGAATCAAAGCCCACTAATGCACTGCTGAATTTTTTTTTTTTTTTTAATAACAAAGAAAGCAGATTTATAACAAAGACCTCTTCAAATAAGTTTTGGCATTGACAGCCAAATGCTTCAGGTTTAGGAAATGACTGTCAGACCCTGAAGAATAAAAACAAATCTGGGGATATCTTCCCATGAATGGCAGTGACAGCCCAGTGCTGGGAGAGCAGGCAGCCACTCACTTGCCACAGCACACACTTACAAGGAGGGTGGAAGCTGACAAAAAGTCAGTGCTGCAACCCAGAGATGTTCAGTCAGCAGCAGCAGCAGCACTCCCATACACAGGGGGTGTTGCTCAGCAGAATCAAGCAGCAGGAGTCCCTTTCCCTAAATACATCACGTATCTTCTGGATTGAGGAGACACCAGAAGTATCGTAATCAATTCAAGGAAGAAGTAACAAAAAGGTGATAAATACCTAGGCAGTAACAGGAGCATCTCATAACAACTCTTAGCACAGGGGAAAAGCTCAGATACTTTTCAATTTCTCAGGCTACTCAACTGGCATGGGATTACTCGCGTACAAAACAGCTACCTAAAGTACATGTGCTGCAGGGAATTTTTTAAGTTTTAACATAAGCTGTTCAGCTGTTAGAAAACCCAGTCTCAATTATCTAGTCTGAAGCAAGTGGCTGCAGTTTAAATTATTCATCTTCTGAAATCACCCTGAACAAATTCTTCCAGATCACCACCTTCCCTCACGCAGGCAGACAGTGTCTTTTTCAGGAGATCAACTCAAGACATGCAGGGCTTTTGTTTATTTTCTTCAGAATATATGTAAACTTAAGAAATGCACAGAAGATAGAATTTCAAGGTGAAATTTTAGCTCTTAAACTATAAAAAAATCGAAAACTCCTAAACCTTGAGCAAAATCCCCAGCTCAACTGGATTTTAAAACCTCAGGTCACAATTCCAATAAACAGACACCCAGATCAGCACAGACTACATAATTTTCAAATTCTGCTTTAAATGAACAATTTTATTATCAGTTTCCTTTTTTGGGAGAAGACCTCTGGTGTGTCAGTTGAAATATTCAAGCCCTCCCACAAAACAAGTCAAAGCAGCTAAGGAGGAGGGGAAGACACTATTAAAAATGTGTGGAATGTAACCTACTCTGCAGAAGGCAGATAAAAATGGGACAAGGAAGTCAACTACTTCAGATCTGAGGCTCTTTTCCCATATAATCCCACCAACACAGACATTGAGCAATTTCAAATTTACAATTATTAGTGAATTGTATCAACTTCTATAGAATATATCTGACTAAAAAAAAGTTTAACAGCCAAAAATAACTTATCAAATCCTTCAGTTACCTGATACTACAACCATTCTAATGGTGCAAAAACTTCTAGACAGCGAAAGGAAAACACGTCTCTACTTCAAAAGCTGAGCTTTCAAGTGTCTTCTTTTTAAATTCAAAGAAGTTGAGATATCTGCAGCAGTATATTTGGGTGTACTGCTCCAGCAAGATAGAAACAAAGCAGAAACTCTGTATGAGACAAAACATTTTCTGTAGTTCGTAGATTTAGGTCACAGATACAGGAATTCAGAAATGTTTCAGGCTTTAAACATCCCTGACGAAACTAAAGCACTCAATTTAAAACATCTCCTTGCACAAGTAACGTTCTCAGGACAAACCAAAGAGCGAACCCAGCGACAAGGAGTGACCTCACTTCCAGCCCCAGTGGCCTCAGAGATGTGCAGGCACCTACTGCACCAGGACCAGCCAGAAGTCCACAACAGCTCTCAAACCTAAAGAGCTGCCTTGACATTACAAGCTGAACCTGAAAGAAATCAAACCTCTTGCTCCATTAGTTGATCTGACACAGTCTGAACTCTGAGACTTCAGCTGAACACCCTCTTATCAGAAAACGTGACTTGCTCACCAGGATTACACAGAGGAGGCATTTCCCAACTCTTCCTGTGCCCTACGCAATAAGAGCAGCCACTCTTAATTCTCAGTGCCCATCCTGAGCAGAGCTGGAACAGGTTTAAGCTCCCCACATGGCACAAGGCTTCACCCAGCTGCACACACATCATGCTCCGTGCTTACCCCGCTGCAGAGGCGGCTGCCCGTGCCAGCCCTCCCCTACCCACACACCCTGCCTGCACAAGGGTCTCACCATACCTGTGCTGGTCCACGTGAGCTACAGAGAATTCCACCTGGACATCTGTGATCCCGAGCATCACCCCGAGCCTGATCCGATATGACAGAGCAGGTTACAAATCACAGAACTGCTAGAAGCAGAAGCACCTTAAATTATTTTACTGCTGAAGGCCTGGCTTTTATGTAACATTTAATGCTAAAACCAGTTACAGTGAGCAGCCCAATTCCCTTTTGATGATTTTTTGATGATTCTGGAGTGCCCCCAGATGATTAAACCTCCCATATTCCAGGTATGGTATGCAGCTTGAATGTGCAGTTATTGCAGCAATCAAACAAGACAAGAGCTTAAAGCTCTAGTACTTCTTCAGTTCATAGTATCACTTGTAAAACATAAAATGGTATTGTCCCAACAACTAGAGAAGTAGTTACACCAACTCAAAAGAGCCAGAAGCACAAGCCTCCAAACCAAAGCTAAGTAGACAGCACTACGGGTTGGTGACAACTGGCTAAGAGCCAGCATTAAAAGTAGGAAGGCAGTACATTCCAAGTGGTTGGTCCAGTGGATGCCACAGGCAGAACACTTCACTTCTGGAAAGAAAAAGAAATCCCACCACGCACATCCCTCTTAAAGCCCCTACAGAGACAGAAATAAGATTACCCCCACAGTTTAAAAGTTCTCATTTAAATCCTCTCAGGTGGTAAGACAAAACATGGTTTAACTTTGCTGATGAGCTAAGAAGCACCTTGGCCTCACAGGTTTGCTTTCAAACGTGAGGGTCTGGGAAAATGTTTCTTACGGCACACAGCCATCAGACAGTCTTCAGAATTCACTGCAGGGGTGCTGCTGAGCACAGGAGGATATCATCTCCACCCATAATGTTTTGAGACCCCAAGCAGCATCTCAAAATGAGAATTTCCGGTGGGAAATTCCAGTGCGGATTTCCAGTGTGAACCCGCTTCACGGAGAGGGGAAAATCAGCTAAAGGAAAAATCAAAGTGATACAGCACATATAGGTGTGCCTTGGAAATCTCACTGGGCAGGTGGTCAAGATTCAGGTGACACTGTTTAGAGTCTGAGGGCAGGCAGGAGAACAGGATCCAATGGCAAGGATGCTATGCTTCAGGAGGACTTCAAAGAAAAACTGCCCAGAAAAACATCCTGAGCAGCAACTGAAATTGCAAGACGAAGTCAAACTATACTCATTATTGTATTCTCAGTAATACTGGGTCATGTAAAGCCAGAATCTATTTAAATACATCACCATTACTTTATTGGGTTTTGCTAACGAAGGCTTGTTAGTGTGAGCTAGTACAGGAAAACACTGTATGCTTTTTTTAGTAGGGCTGGTAGCAAATATACAGGTGTATTATAAACAACTAGCTTTTACATATGATTATTAAACACCTTCTTAAAAGAAGAGCTAAACACAGAAATAATATTATGAACAAACAGTTCAGAAACTCCCAACCTCAAGCAGTACATTACTCTAATCGCACTTATTTTTCTTACATAGAACAGACTAATAACAGTTAGCACATCACTTTCCTATTCAAAGATGACAGATTTTTCACGGGCATCCTACCATTTCATGGTCTACTTGCTACATATGAAGAAAAATACTCAGATTTGCTTGCAGGTTTATAGATTTATATCTGCTTAAATGAGGAATAGGGAAGATGCTCTGCAATATGTCCTGGGCATGCTAGTTTTGTCAGAAAACCTCAAAATGGTAACTAGAGAGGTTTCAAAATTTCTTTTCCTAGCAATTGTAACTAGTGACTCAATGGTATTATGTCACTACAGTTACAGAATACTCTGAACAGAACTGGAAAAATAATTTGCTTGTAAGTTGTGAGGAAGCTCAAGTTTATTTTCTGGCTTAGAAGACTTGAGGAAAGTGATAGTCGTTAGCGTACCCACAGTCAATCTGCTGAATAATAATGTTTCCTATAGGTCCCCTGAATAAAGATCTTTATAGAGTACTTTTCTTGTGAGTGTTACAGTAATTTTCTTCTTCAGCTGTAGCATTTTTATGTGTCAGTGCTAACATCTAGTTAATTATTAATGCACGCTGGTCCTAGCAGTTAGTACTTTATGCTATCTTTAATAGTGCCCTTCTGAGTACATTCCTATCGCCTGAACTCATCCTATCTGGATCCACCAAAAACTACACTTTGCTTTCTGCCCACAGCTGAGAAGCTGATGCAGGTCTGCTTAAACGAGCTCAAGTGCCAGATGAAGTTGTTTGCAGAGCTGCACAGTGAACCAGACAGGGTAACTGATCCCGGGTGAAAACATTCCCTGGTTATTTTTAACTCCGATCGCTCGTGGAGTTTCGGTGGAGTAGAAGGAGTAAATAACTCTAGTGGCAAATTGCTGTGGCACCATGGGGACCTTTTGAACGTTTCTCCTCACTTGTAGTACTAGCTTATCGAATTAAACCTCCAATTACAGCAAAGCCCTGTTTCTCCAGGCTTGAAGAACAAAAACATTTCCCCAGCCTTGTGCCTCCCCACTGTCCGTCCCTTCTAAAAAGCAAACAACTTGCCCTCACTTGCAAGGCCCTTCAGCTCCTCATCTGCACCAGCACCCCTCCAACTGCTCCAGCACAGCCCTCTGCCACACACACAGCCCTCACCTGACAATTGCAGTTCTGGGGACCTCCACACAACCTCTTCCAGAGGCACCTTCTCCTTTCTAGTCCTTTTCGGTGAGATTTTCTGTCAGCACATGTGTATTTTACAAAAATTCACCACGAACTCCATCGTCCAACAGGATCTCTCTCTGTAAGCAGAGTTTATGGCACTTCCCCACGTAACTAGTGAAGTACACAGTCCTCCTCAGTAACCCTCACTGAGCCAGGTTTGAAGCTCTGCCTAAGTGCAAGTTCTCCAGCCTTTCCCATTCCAGCAGCAGATTAGAATCCCTGACCTCGCCGCAGTGACAGCCCATGCACACAATGCTTGATTAGCCTCAAGATTAAGCACTTCAAACATGAATACATGGCCTTCTTCAACTTAACCAAGAACAGGCCATGCACTGCAATCCAGCCAACTCTCTTAAAAACGACCTACCAAAAGCAAGCAACCTATAAAAAAGTAATTTCAACCTCATTGAACGTCCATTGGGCACTTCACACACTAGGATGTGACCAGCTTAAGTTCATGAAAGGTGTGTGCTGTTGGAGGAGGAAAAGTAAGAAAAAGCAAAGCAAACATACTAAGCAAACATCCCTTGTCTGCTATCTACTTCAAGCAATAAAGTTATAAAGAGAGGAAGGAAATATTTTCTTTTGTGGTACCTGTTTCCACTAAGTGCCCTATAGGCTATCCCAAAACCAAGATGTTACCACACTTAAGCTGTGAGATAGAACATAAAAAACAGTAAAGGACTAGAGAAAAAAGAGACTGGAAAAAGACAGAGCACGTCTTAGTAAAGAAGGATACAGCTCAAGATATACAGAAAGGGCCTCACTCTCTGCTCAGATAGAAATAATCCATCTGGGATCTAATTCTACAAATGTGTAGTAGCAGGATACCATTGCTATCTCTCAGAATTTCAAAACAGAACTTCAACTTTGTAAGGCAAACCACTTGCAGGCCAGCATTGCCTAACAGCATTATTTGCAATTAAACTTTTCAATCTGGTTCCCATTCACTTCTACTCCTCACGCTACAAGTTTGTCTTGGTTGTTCAAAGTTACATCCAGAAATCTTTGGAGATGTCCTATGCAGAGCAACAAGTTTTAAAAAAATATTAAAAGGATCACTTACAGGCGTGATTTCAGTTTTCGTGTTGGTTTTACGTATTTTTTGGACTAGAATCAGAAGTGTTGCATTTATCTGGTTACATTTTCCTTTAACAGTGCCTTATGACCATAACTGCACACAAGACCACCAAACCAGTGCAGTTAAGCCACCTGGATTGTTGGAACAAAGGGAGAAGTTCTCCGCTGGTGTCACACCAGTCTAGACCTGAGGAGTGGCTAATCTGGGAAGGTCTGCAGAAAACCTAGCTTCCTCCCAGCTAGCCAGAAGACTGCTACATTCTACTTCATGAAGCTGGTATTTATCTTGGGATACTGCAAGGAGCTCAGTCACAACATTTTCCGTGTGGGAATGCTTTCGGTAAGTGCGAACAGGTCGCACAAGGTATACAAACATGAGCCATGTAGGCCCTTCAAAACCCTTGGAATATAAGGGCCCTACTTATAAGAGCCACCCTCCACCACCACTACTGAACACTGGAATTCAAAGCTCCAGCCAACACCAGAGGCAGGAGCCTCTCCCTTTGGTACGGGAAGGTGGAACAGGGCTAGAGGCCAGCGGCTGCCCATTCATCCCTGAGAGTGCAAAGGGCATGCCAGGCAGTAATCTGGGAAACTGTGCCAGTACTCCTTGTGCAAGTGGCAGCAGAAGACGAGCTGATAACCAAAAGGTACGTCAATATTTACTCGCTATATAAGCAACCGCTGCTAGGAATTAACATAGAGAAAGGTGCTTTCTGACTGCGACGTGGGTTAAGTTATCCCAAAGGAATTTCACTTTGGAAAAGAACTGTAAATTGCTCAAAACAAGAATGGCGACTACCTCAAAATTTCAGCACTGCTCCAAATTTACGCCATCTTTTGAACCCAGCTCGGTTCTACCCTGTATGTGCACTAGCACATGGCATTCCTGCTGGGTAACAGCACTCATTATGCCACTGCCAGCTATGCTGGAACACTCACATGCAACCTGAGGTTTCCTGCTTGCTGCAAGGCAAGCCTGCAGTCACCTACTGCACTCCCAGGCCGTGGATCTATAACTAACCAGAGCAAGGCCAACTTTTTGCTAGGTAGCAATGTTGCAGGAAGCAAGGAGCCGAGCGGTTCAAGTTTCACAAGAAGGGCAACAAGCGGCCCTTATTATTCCAGGTGACTGCATCACAAGTGCTTTGTTTTGATTAGGATTCTTATTTCCCACCTTTAACCTCAACAGATGTCGACAATCAGTTGCTCCTAAACTGTATTTTGTCACCTCGAGTTACACTGTACCACTGCGGGTAAGGAGGCCCCAGGCTTTATCACAGTGCAAGCATACCAGTCCCAGCGCAGCCCCGCGTGAATCTGCAGCCTGGAATTCGTGGCATTTTATTCCTTTGATTTTCTTGCGCGCTTACCCGGAGAGCATTTTTTGACGGTCAGCAAGGGTTAGTCAGAGTACCCAGAAACTGCGGAGGGATTTGCACATCCCGAGTCCAGCACACGGAAGTGGGGCACTAAGACATCAGGGTCTGTCAAACACCCAGCACACCAGCTCGAACACCAGCTGCACGTTCAGTTGTTGCTTTTCAATCTACTTTACTGCTCTATTTGAGAGCTTGAAATTCATACACAGAGCATAAAATTCAGGACAAGCTGCCTTGTTGCCCAATAGCTATTTCAGAGATAAAAGACACTTTGAGATAACCCACCTTTGGGTTTATTGCGAGTTAATGAGAGCTAACAGTCTTGTGAAAGCAACAGCTTGGAAAAGGAAAGAAAAAAGGGGAAAAATTCTGAACAACTGCTTACCCATCCATCTGCAAGTCATATGCTTGCTTTCAGACAAGTGTCTCATATTAACATTCAAGAGTCAAAAATCTACATCCAACTCATTTTACTCACTAGTTAGTGGAACAGTAAGATCAGCTCCAATCAGAACTTGTTACTGACACTTTAAGAGCAGTAGGAAAAGTATTTTCTTTTACCAGTTTGGCAGTAGGATTTGAGCTTGTAAATACAGCATGAAATCAATAAACAAACAAGAAAAAACCCCGAACACTGAACCCCTACATATATTTTGGATCATGTCAAGTCTTTTAGTAGTTTCAAACATGTTCATGTATTACCTCAGGTAACATTAAGCTAACTGACAAACTAAGCTCAACTCACACTGAATTACATCCAACCAATACAATCTCAAGGATCTAGTGACATTCTTTAACTAATACATTCATGCAAGTCACCACAGTCTACTCAGTATGCAAAACTATACATGTCATTGTCACCAAAAAAAAAAGCTATACTTTTACAAAGAAGAAAAAACAGTAGGACAAGTAATTTTATCAATTCTGATCAAAAATATCCACTGTTTTGCAGAGCAGGCTTGAATGACTAAAACGTTAGTGACTTGCTTGCTGTATACCGTTACAACTAGCTACACATTGTTCAGTTTCGTAAAAAAACCCCCAAACTATGGAGTAAATGGCAACTGCAGGATTAAAAAAAAAAAAAAAATCAGAGGGTGATTAGGTAGTTGCTAGGCTGTATTCCCTTTGAGCAAGGAAACCTGAATATTACAAAGGGCTGAGTTACAAGGGAATGTGAGGTATTTTGTGACAGACCTCTGCATGACAGCTGGAGAAAAGCTATTGTGGCAACAGCTGTGTGCTCTGCACAGCTCATACTCCCAAATACCTCAGCCTGCTAAGAGGCCAGTTAAACGGCTGCAATGCATTTTAAAAGTTTTCTGCCTCTTGGGATGTGAGCATGATGGATTATTTGTGTATGTTTTCAATAAGAGAAGGAATGCTTAGTTCCACCACTTAAGAGTTTTACAAATGCTGTGGTGTAATGCTGAACTATCATTCACTGCTGCTTTCCTAGAGTTTACAGCTGCAACAACCCATTATCTCTTCCACAATTAAAACATCTTCACTTCCTGTCTTAACAGTGCATGGACTCGACAGCAGCAAGTTCATCTATCATATCCTGATTTAAAGGAAATGATCTGGTATTTCCAGGATGAAATCCTGGCTCACCAACGGCAATATGGAGCTGTGTTTACCTCCCTAGAGGAAGAATTTTGAGGAACACACTACTCATCTAGCCACTGAAAGCTTTGATCTGCTAATTTGTACTCCAAAGTTATTCCAAGTTGTCAGATGAACGTCTGAGAAGTGACTCAAGCTCACAAGCAGTTGTACACAAGTGGCCAGTTACACCTCACAAACCCCTAATTAGCACAGTGATGCTGAACTCAGGACACCAAAGAGCTTTCACTGTATGAGACGGGTTTGCACACTCGGCCTCCTTACAAAAACGTTGTTGTTCCAGCCCAGACTGAGGCACAACAACCACCAGGAACTGATACGCTCGCCCACAGGAGCACTCTGCACTACCATAACCTCAACCATTACTGCTCCTGTAGGAATGAATGCTCTCTGCTTCCCCACCAACACCTAAACAAGGCAGGGAAGGATGAGCTGTGCAGAGACCCCAGTAAGCTGGCAAAAGAAAGCAGATTAACTGGTTCTTCTTACAGCCTCAGTTTCTCGTTTTTCCACTTGTTTTATCTGAAATCAAGGAAGAGTTTTCCCATTTTCAAATATGAATCCCTTGTTGTCTTTCAAAGATACAATGTAAATCATAGCACATGTTTCCTCATGATATCCTATCACCACAAAAGTCTTATGTACTGAAAAATAATCAGCAGCACTGAAGGAAAAGCAAGAACAAATGTACTTGAGTACTAATTTACTGAAAATTAAATAGAGAATTATAGGAAAGAAAAACCAAGTGTAGAAAGATTTGCTAGTATCAGTAAGAAACAAAAACTTTCCTTTTTAAGCTTCAAGACTGAGTTGGTGACAGCCATATTTTAAACACAAGCAATAACGCAGTAGAAGAGAATTTAAATCCTTCACTGACATCAAGATCTGTCATGTGGCAAAAGCTAGTACTGATCCATGTTTTAGTGAAGGCCACTACATGTTTGTTACCTAATCCTAAGAAATTTCAAAAATGAAGCACGTGATTTGCTCGTAATCAATTTTAAAACAACTTGGAGCAGTTTCTGTGCAGCCTTAAAAGACAAACAACGTATTTGGCAAGGCACTTGCCATACAGAAACTACCCAAGTGCCTGCATGGCAAAGCACACACTTGATAACATCACAGCTTTAAGAGCTCAGGAAGACACTGTGGGATATAAATAGCACACCAAGCCTCATCTCTTATTGTCCAAAACCACACAACGAGCAAGGTAACAATAAAAAACTCTTCTCTGAGGTACCTGAGGTACTGCCCAGGTCTTTACTGCCCAGCAATTTCTCTTTGGTTTTGTTTTGTTGGGAGTTTTTTTTAAGGCTGAATTTTCTGCTAAACTTCATTTTGTGGTGGCAAGATTTTATCTCAAGATAAAGCTGCCGAGAGGGCAAGAAGATGGAGATAACTTAATGTAAACTGACAATAAGTTGTTTTGAAAAATTCACCCTCAACATGTCAGCTTAACACTATAGTGCTGTTCCCTCAACACTCTTTCAAAGTGAACTATTTATTTTTCTACTATTAATTTGAAGAGATCCTTATGCATGACAAAGCAGACACAGGTTCCTCTTTTGCAGATATTTGCTGGAAGACAAGTGTCAGTTGCAGCACTTGACCCCAAACTTTCATTTATATTTAATATAATCTCAAATTTTTAGTTTGAAGAATTAATTTCTATCAGTGTTCAAATATTGAAGCTGTCCAGTACTCAGCAGAACCTTACGGCTGTTAAAATAAATGGATATACCAAGGCATCAAGTGCAAACTTCACTTTTTCTCCTCCTTACATCTTTAACGGAAATTACAGCACTTTTGTTGTGAAGTGAAAGTTATCCCAAAGCTCTTCATGCTGCCAGGGACTGCAGAAATCCATTCAGCAAGATCTCCCGAGACAGCAGCGTCTCAGAGCTGACGCCGTGTCCAGCTGCACACGCGACTGTCACAGCCAGCTCAGACGTCCACAGCAAGACACAGGCAACACCACCCAGAGCAGCAGTGCCGTGTTTGAGTGAATGGCACCCTAAACCACTGTCAGACAACCACAGGATTTAATTATCTCCATACGCAAGCACTGAGGAATTCAATCCACACACGCAGAGGACTGCAGTTATTCCAGCCCCATCACCTTCAAACAGACCAAACAGCCAGTATTTTACCAGTATCTGACCAGCTATCTACACATCTGACAAAAGACACGTGTACAACACATTTCAATCTCAAACACACCATTCAAACTAATTTCCAAAGAACTAGTTCTCCCAAAGCGTCTGTTCTTTTAGCATTCTGTACAATGCTGGGTCTAATAAGCATTCAGTAATCCAGTACTTACCCAAAAATTCAAAGTGCTGTTTTCTATGTGGCTACTTAGTCTATGCTGCAGAGCTTAAATTCTCAACTGAGGAGCAGAGCTAATGAACACATGAATGCATGTGTTAGTGAAAAAAAATCTGAAATAAAGCAATAATCTATTTGTTATCAGAACACCTGTTCTAACAAAATACTAGTTGAGCACATCATTGTCCCATGTATTAAAAGACAAGCCTGCCCTGCTGTCAAGCAGCCATTCCTAAGGGTAGGTAGAGCACTACGGCCTCTCCTCAGTGAAATAAAAGAAAACAAACAAGAAGCCATGCTCTCCAGATTTGCTGATCTGCCGTCAGCAACACCAGCAAGCAGAACGCAAGTAGTTATCTCCTCCTACCACCATAAACAGACAGAGGTTGAAACGCTAACAGCAACAGGGCAGAGGATGAAAATAAGTAAAGGAGGCACGGCTGAATTCGTGGCGGAACAGTAGAAAGGGCTCTTCCTCGTATGACTGACACGCACGCTTTGTATCGCCTATTCTGGCACGTTTCTTACTGAGAATCAATAGAAAAAAAGTTCAATTGTCTACAAGTTGCAGGATCAACAGCAGGCGCTCAAAGGGGCGGTGGGCGCTGGCTGGTGCCAGCCAGCACAGCGTGCCCCGCCGCAAACCGCCCTCGTCGCTCGGGGTGAGCTGCGGGAGCTTCCTGGCCCCTTGCCGGGCCGGCACAAGATGCTCAGCCCGGGGCAGCTATTTCGGAGCCGGACGCCGAGTGTCACCGCTCCCCGGCCGCGCCTGCCGCTTCCCGGGCGGAGCAGGGGGCCGGACCCCGCCCGCGACACCGGAGCCGCCGGACCCAGCGCCGCCGCGGCCCCGGAGCACAGCGTGCCCGGCCCAACGAACCCCACCCCGGCGGCGGCGCCCGGAGGGCCGGGGGCGGCGTCCACCCCTTCCCGCCCTCCAGAACCTTCCCGGGGGCTCGCACCACCCCGGCCGCCGCCGCCCCGGGCCCCTCAAGGTCACGCTGCCGCTTCCCCGCCCCGTGTTTCCCGCTGCCCCGCCGGCAGCATCCCGCGGCGCCGCCGGGAGCTGCCGC
>WBMZ01009039.1:6971-22682 GCA_013400975.1 Atrichornis clamosus
CCCCCGTTGTATTGACACCAAACTGTGCCCTCCCCCTCCACTGTTTACTGTCAACACCCCAAACTGGTCCCGACTGGGCCAAACTGGGCCCAGCCCTGCTCACATCACCCCTCCCCGCGCCTATAAAAGTGGGGGGGGGGGCGACACCCACCTGTCCCTCCCTGTGTCACCCTCTGGTTGTGGGGTGTCCCCCCTGCCCCCCCCCCACCATGCTCTTCTGGCACGGCCAACCCGACCACTACTGGTCCAGCCCTGGGGACATGTACCCCCTCCCCAGTTCTGGGGTGCTCAGGTACGCCCCCCGCCCCCCTAAATCCGCTGGGTTTGGGGAAACTGAGGCACGGCCGAGTGCCCACCCTTCTGGGGGGGGGCGTTTTCCCGCAGGGACCCCCCGGTTCTGCCCTACCTGAAGCAGGAGGAGCCCAACGGCATCTCCACGTCGCTCCCGGCGTTCCAGTACGTCCTGAGCGCTCCGACCTCTCCGGCCGTGCGGCACCACGAGGAGACCCTCACCTACCTCAACCAGGGTGAGTCTGGGGGGCCCCGGGCAGGAGGGACCCCCCGGCTGAGGGCTCAGCACCGCTCCGGGCCCCCTCCCCCAGGGCAGTCCTACGAGATCCGCATGATGGGAACGCCCCGGGGGGACCCCGCCGAGGGACGGAGGGTGGTCAAGGTGAGCCCGGTGGGGACCCCCAGAACGGCGGGGGAAGCCTCGGGGCAAAGCTCTGGGCTGAAGCCCCAGTTCAGCCCCATTTCAGCCTCAGTCCAGACCCAGTTCAGTCCAAGTCCAGTCTCAGCTCAGCCCCAGTCCAGCCCTATCTCAGCCCCAGCCCAGACCCAGTTCTGCCCCAGTCCAGCCTCATCTGAGCCCCAGTTCAGTCTCATTTCAGGCTCATCTCAGCCCCAGTTCTACCCCAGTCCAGCCCCAATTTTGCCCCACTCCGGCCCCGTTTCTGCCCTAGTGCAGCCCCAGTCCAACCCCAGCTCAGCCGCAGTCCAGCCCCAATTCTGCTGCAGTCCAGCTCCTTCTCGATCCCAGTTCTGCCCCAGTGCAGCCCTAGCTCAGCCCCACTCCAGCCCCATCCAGCCCCGTCTCCCGTGGGGCCGTGCCTGTGGGTTCAGCCCATGTCCGTGGCCGTGGGTCCGGCCGTGGCCGTGGCTGTCCGTGTGTCCAGAGCGTGGTCCGCGTGGTTTTCCACGACCGGCGGCTCCAGTACTCGGAGCAGCAGCAGCTCGAGGGCTGGCGCTGGAGCCGCCCGGGTGACCGGATCCTCGACATCGGTGGGTGCCGGGGCTGGGGGGGACCGGGGGGGCTGCAGGGGCCGTGCTCACCCCCCTCCCGCAGACATCCCGCTCTCCGTGGGAATCCTCGAACCCCAAATCCACCCCACGCTGCTCAACACGGTGGAATTCCTCTGGGACCCCTCCAGGCGCACGTCCGTGTTCGTGCAGGTGGGGGCCAGGCCGGGCCGGGATTTTGGGGGGCTCTGGGGGGCTCACGAAGGCTCCCCCTGACCCCTCTCCCTCCACCCCCGCCCCCAGGTCCACTGCATCAGCACCGAGTTCACGCTGCGGAAGAACGGGGGGGAGAAAGGGGTCCCCTTCCGCATCCAGATCGACACTTTTGGGGCGGGGGGCAAGGGGGACCCCCCCGAGCACCTGCACTCCGCCAGCTGCCTGGTCAAGGTGTTCAAGGTATCGGGGGGGGGGGCACCAGTGACCCCAGCGTGACCAGTGCCCCCCCCTACTGGGAAATCCAGCTCTGAGCGTGGGGGGGTATGGGGGGGTCTGAGCGCCTCAGGGCTCCGGGTGCCCGGGGGGTCCCGGGGGTCCCGGGGCCGCCCTCACCCCCCGGCACAGCCCAAGGGGGCCGACAGGAAGCAGAAGACGGACCGGGAGAAGGTGGAGAAGCAGCCGGCGACGGAGCGGGAGAAATTCCAGCCGGCCTACGAGAGCACCGTGCTGGCCGAGGTGGGGCCCGGCCCTGGCACCTCCCCAGTGGGCCGGGGGTGTTCCCGGGACCCTGCACCCACCACCCCCTCCATCCTCAGTGCCCCCCGTGGCCGGACGCGCTGGGTGCCCCCCACAGCCCCCCGGGCACCCCGGGTCTGCCGTCCCCTCACCCCTTCAAGCTGCTGAGCCCCGAGAGGTGAGTGGGGCCCCCCTGGATCCTCCCCACCCTGGGGTCCCCCGCTTAGCCCCGGTTCCCCCCCCCCGCAGGGTGTGTGCGTCACCCGCCTGCGCTGCCGAGGGCCCCGCGGAGAGTCCTGGCGAGGTGAGGGAGCCGCGGTGCAGCCCCAGAGCAGCCCCGCGACCCCCGTGAGGGGCTGGGTGGGCTGGGGACGTGCCCGCTCGGGTCCTGCCCCCTGAGACCCCGCTGAGCCCCCACAGGCGCTGAGCCCCTGCGCATCCCCCCTGGAGACGCAGCAGTGGCTGCTCCGCCGCCGCTTCTCCGCCTGCGCCCGCGCCTTCGCCAACTTCACCGGTGAGACCCCGGGCCGGGGTGGGGGGCAGAGCCAGAGCCCCTCCTCTGCCGCCCCCTGAGCCCCCCTGTCCGCAGGCGCCGACCTTCTGAAGCTCTCCCGCCGGGACCTGATCCAGATCTGCGGAGCCCCCGACGGCATCCGCCTCTGCCACGCCCTGGCGGGCAGGTGGGGTCCCGCGGCCCCGCTGCCTCTTTCTGGGGACCCCCGGGAGGCTCCGTGGGGTTCGGCCGCACCCGCGCCCCCCGGCAGACCCCGCTCTGCTCCCTCAGGTGTCCGCGGCCGCGGCTGACCCTCTACGTGGCGCGGGAGCCCGGCGGAGGGGCCGAGGACGTGGAGGATGCGGGACCAGGTGCGGGGGTCTCAGGTGCCGGGGAGGGGGCGCAGGTGTGGGGCAGCGCAGGGATGGAGGGTGGGCACTCACAGCCCTGTCCCCATCCCGTCCATCCCGTCCCCATCCCTTTCCAGGGCTGTACCAGGAGCTGCACCTGGAGCAGCTGACGGTGGCCGAGCTCACCGGGAAGTTGGCGGAGCTGCTGGGGCTGCCCCTGGGCCAGATCCTGCGGGTCTCCCGTCAGGGACCCTCCGGCATCCACATCCTCGTCAGCGACGCGGTGAGAACACGGGGACAGCCGCGGGGGGACAGACCCCGCAGCCACCCCGGCCCCTCGGGGTCCCCAGTGCCGGAGCAGGACGGGGGTCCAGCCCCGCCTGAGCTCCCCTCTCTGCCCCGCAGATGCTCAGGAACCTCCAGGACGAGACGAGTTTCGTGGTGGCGATCGGCAAAGGTACCGCGGTGGCCGCGGGCGGGCGGGGCCGGGCAGGGGCCGATCGGTGGCCCCGGCTGAGCCGCGTTCCCGGGCAGCCCCCGGCCCCGAGGGCTTCCAGCTGCTGCTGCGGTAGGACCCGGCCCCGGAGCGGCGTCCCCCTCGGAAGGGACATCTCCCACTGGAGCCGGAGCTGTGCGGGGATGGAGAGAGGGGCCCGCGGCCGGCACCGTCCCCAGAGCCCTCCCTCCGTCCCTGCCAGGCTCGCCCGAGCACGAGGGGATGAGTCCCGTCCCGTCCCCGCACCCGCCGCGCGTCCTTCGCCGTGTCCCCGCTTTGCATTAAAGGACGGGGGAGCGGCCCCGAGCACGGCCTCGTCCCTGCGGCGCCCGCTGGGGTTTGGGGTCCCCGGGGTGGGTTTGGGCCGGGGGGACAGCCCCTCGTCCCCAGCACGGCCCAGCGGGCAGGGCCGGGGACACCCGGCCCGGGCAGGGGACACTCGGGCAGGGCAGGGGACACTCGGGCAGGGCCGGGGACACCCGGGGCAGGGCAGGGGACACTCGGGCAGGGCCGGGGACACTCGGGCAGGGCAGGTCCCGTCCCACCCCGCGGTACCGAGCCCGGGGCAGCCCCAGCCGGCAGAGCCCGGTGACGCCTCATCCCAGCCTTTTGGCTCGGCAATGGGTTATTTTTAACACCGAACCCTTCCCTGAGCGCGGCTCGGGCAGAGCTGGCGGAGCGGGACCGGGGACGTCCTTGGGAGAGAACTCTTGGGGCAAAGAACGGGTTTGGGACAGACAAACCGGGAGCAGGAGAGGAAGGACGGAGAGCGGGAGGAGCCGGAGGACGCGGGTGAGGAGCTGGGAGGGCGCTGGGACAGCCCCGGGGCTGCCATCAGAGACACGGGGGCAGGGGGAGGACGCGGGGCCCTGGCCCCATCGCTGGAGGGGAGAAGGGAACACCTCCGACCCTCCCAAAACCACTCACCTCCATGGGGATCCAGAGCTTGTCCCACCGGCCCTTTCCCGTCTGTCCCCACCCCGCAGAGACGGCCCACGGTGTCGCACAGACCAGGACCCCCTCAACTCCATTTAAACACGGATATTCAGACGTATCTACTTCAGTTCACGGCATTGGTACAAGCACAGATCACACCCTTTAAACATTTCCCAGCTCTCCCCGCACCCCAGACCCAGGGAGTGCACGGCAAGGTCCAGCTCCTGTGTCCAGTCCCTCGGACTGAGCAGCCACTGCGAGACCCCCGAGTTAAAATGTGCTAAAACCCCTGAGGGGGCCAGACTTGGACCCCGCTCCGCACCCCCCGGCTCCTGCGGTGGGATGAGGATGGAGCTGGAGATGGGAATGTGGGGGGTTGCATGGAGGAGGGGGCTCACCCCCCGGGGTGGCAGCTCCTGGGGACCCCCGGGTGGGCTCGGCCGCACCTTTAGGGACGGAGGGTGAAGCACAGAGAGCCCCAGGTGTGGCACTGCTGGCACGGGGTGGCATTCCCGGGTCCCCCCAGCCCAGCCTGGGTGTCCTCCCGGGGCAGGCACCGGTGGGAGAAGGGGATGGATTCCCTCATCCCTGGAAAACTCAAGCTCCAGACTTCCCTGCGAGGTCAGTCGGAGCCGCAGGGCAGTGCCAGGGACACTGGTGATGGGACACGGCCGTGCCCCCGCTGGTGACACCCCCAGGGTGGGTCCTTGGAGGTGCCAAGGGGGAACCAGGGCCTGGGAAGGCATGGACTGAGCTGGGAATTAAAAAGTGGCTTCTCCTTGTTTTTCTCCGTTATTTTGGCCCCACACACCCCCAGGCTGCAGCACAGGAGCCTCTGCCAGGCTCTGGCACAGAGGGAGAACAGAAACCTCGACCTGGCTGCCAGAAAACAAAGCAAAAGGGAATAAACCCCCCCCCAAACACCCCCCACGCCCCTCGACCACACAACACTTCAGCAGCAGAAGGCAAAATGTTTTAAACCTCATTTTCCAGGACACTGTAGCCAAGAACCTTGTCACACTGATCCAAATCCATCCCCTATCCCGCCAAAAAAAAACCCAGATCAACCCAAAACCCATGAACAACACAGAGAAAATAAAAGAGAAATACAAAGGAAATCAGAGGGATGTTTAGAAATAGGAATTTGTTGGTTTGAAAAGCCCCCCGTGACAGCACATTCCACCTGCCCCATCCTCACCCCTGGAATCGGGATAGAAGGTGCTGCTGTGTCCCCAAAGCCCAGAAAAGCCTCACTTTTGGATCTGCTCAGCCTCGCTGGAGGATTTTCCAGCCTAGAAGACCCCAGGCTGTTTCCCTGGAAAGATCCCTTTGTCCCTGCTCCCGTCTGGAGTCCAAGGGCACCTGGAGGCCAAGGCAGCTGGAACTGGGCTGTGGGGCCAGTGCTGGAAGGCAGATCCAGGTTCCAGGAAAACCCTGCTGGGAGGTGGGGACAGTCCCAGCCTCTGCTCCAGGGCTGGGGGACACAACCACGGACACAACCACGGAGGTTCCCAAGGGAGGACAAGGGAAGGGAACAGGGGGTGAAATCCCAGGAGCTGCCCCAGGCTGGCCCGACCCAGCCGAGGCTGGAGAAGGGGCTTTGGAAGGGAAGTGACCTTGGACATGGATGGGATCCTCATCCAGGGCTGGCTCGGTGCTGGGCCTGTCACAGAGCCCCCACTTTGTGTCCCTGACACCTCAAAACCCCCAGGATGAAGCAATTCCTGTACGTTTTGGGCAATGGCTCCCAGAACTCTCTGCAGCCCCTGGCTCCCGCCTGGGAAGGGTCCCAGGGAAGGACAGGGCTGGGACCATCCCCGGTGTCCCATGGCAGGGGTGGGACTGGATGAGCTCCGAGGTCCTTCCAACCCAAACCATTCCATGACTCCACGCCAGGGCTGCAAACCCTGGGAGCACCCCCAAACACCCCCTCTGGAGCTGCTCCCTGCAGGGAGTGGATTTTCCTCTACCAAGTTATTCCCCCAGTGAGACATGGCTTGGAAAATGGTGTTTATTGGTATTTATAAATATAAACATCAGGAAGAGTCCATTTGAAGACGGATAATTGACTTAAAAGGACACTGTCAAGAAGTTTGAGCTACCTTAATGCTGTCACCCTGGTCTGCAAACAGAAAATAAAATGCTTTGGGTTCTGTGTTCTCGAGTTTTCCCTGGAAAACTCCGCTCCGTTACAAAGGAATCAGTCGGCCAACTACGCCCTGGCTCCAAAATCCCGCTTTTCGCTCTCCCCTGCCACAGTATGAACTAAACAAAAGTGTTTTGTTGGGTTTGTTTTCTTCCCAGAGTTGTGCAAATCCTGTGATTGCCGGGTGACCCCTCGCCCGCCCAGTCTGTCACCAGCACCTGCTGCCACCCTGAAACCTGGAGAAAGTTCTGGAAATGAAGCTGCCCGAGGAGAGAGGGAGAATCCACAGCGCTAAAGAGGATTTGAATAAATATGAGGGATTAAAAGCCATCTACAGGAAGGCATTGACAGTATCCTTTTAACCACAGCAGCCTGGAGCAGCTCCCAGCAGAGCTGAGCACAGACTGGGGGGGGGTGGAGGGTGCAGCTCCGGGGGCAGCCGGGACCCTCCTACTGGGAAGCAGCGCATTGTCCTCGGAATTCCTGGTGGAAAAACACCCCCCCAGCCCCTAAACCAGCCACGCCTGGTGCTGCACCTGCTCTTCCCCCACCAGGAGACCCCTCAGCACCGAGGGGAAGCCCAATCCCTCGGCGGCCCAGCCTCGCTCCCGGGAAGCGGCCGCGGGCACGGATCCGTGCGCTCCTTCCACGCCAGGAATGGACAGTGGGAATGGCTGACACAGCTCCCGCGGACCTGCCGGAGTCTGACCCAATCCTGCCCCGTTAAACCCTTGGGATCTGCCCAGCAGTTCCACACTGGGCCCCCGGAATTCGGTCAGTCCGGGCTCTCCCGGAGCACCTGCGCCCATTCCGCCTGAAATGCCCCAAAAGCAGCCACCGACCCCCCCCCGAGCTGGGCCTGGCACATCCAAACCCCACCTCATCCCGGGGGTCCTTCCAGGGCACCACACTTACCTGTGGAAGGTGGGAAGGTCGGGAAGGGCCCCAGAGCTCCCACGGAGCGAGGGCGGATCCCAGACCTGCTCCGTCAGGGAATCCTTAATTCTTCATCAGGGCAACAAGCAAAAGGTTCTACTTTGCTTTTCCTTGGGGATAAGATGAAGGGATGGAGGGAAAGGGCAGGAGGAGGAAACTTACAGTCACTGGAACATGGACTATTTTCCCTGTTTTGAGGATTATATATATTATATATATATATATATTATCCCCTATATTGAGAATTATATCCTTGTCACTGGGATAAAACCTGAAATCGGAATAAATTTGGACACCCAATCCCTGATCAAACAGCCCAGGAGAGCCCAGCCTGGGGTGCAGCTCCCTTGCTCCTTAAAAATCTTCCTGACAGCTCATCACAGGCTTGGGCTTCTCATTGGGAGAAATTCCTTTTAAAAACTGGAATTACAGATTCGTCACTTTGGGCTGGGGAATCTCAAGAAATGACAGAATTAAAAATTTGGGGGGGGGTGGATTAAAAAAAGAAAAAAAGCAGGATGTAGGGAGGGTAAAAAAATGTGGCATTAGAGATCCCAAGCTCTATCACAACGATCTGGGAAGAATCTGGGAAGAATCTGGGAAGCCTCTGAGCTGGATGCCATGGACACAGGGAGAGATGAACCTCCACGAGAGCATGCTCAGGGTGGGAGCAGGGAAGCACAGGGAAATCCTGGATCACAGGGAAACCCTGGATCACAGGGAAACCCTGGATCCCAGATAAATCAGGGGTCAACAGCTGCTGTTCCATTCCTTCGCTGAAAAACGGACATAAAACTTGTTGGGATTTTCAGGTTTGTTGGGTTTTTTCCTTCCAGACACGGCTGCAGGGTTAAAGCGTGTTCCTCTCCTCTCCCCTCTCCCCATTTCCAAGGATTTCGGTTCCTTTTCCAACCTCACCAGCAGCATCAGTCACTCCGGGGTGGGAGCCCTCCCCTCCTTCCCGCAGGGGCTTCACCTGGGCGTGCCCAGCAGGAATGGTTCAGGATCAGGCCAATCCACCTGGAGAAAAGCCGGCACAGCTCCCGCTCCCATCCCGAGTCCCTCATCCCGCCGGGACAGGGGGGATCACAGGGGGGGTGTGTGGGTGGCTACAGGGCACCCCAGCCCTGCTCACTGGCCCTCGCAAGTGACACTGGCATCGCTCTGCTCCAAGGTGTCCCCCGGAATTCCACAGGCGTGGCTCCAGCCTCAGTTTGCCGGGAGCAGGTTCCAGTGTCATAGGATGATGCAGCATCTGCAGAAGCGCTGTCGGCTCCCGCCCACCGAGGGCGGGGGGGTCACGGGGGCGAAGTAGGCGTGGACTTTGATGTTGGGCAGGTGGGTCTGGAATGACAAACACAGGGAAGGGCAGGGAAGGAGTCAGGGACGCACGCGGAGCACCCCGGGCTGAGCCACGCCCGAAAATGACAGGGGAACCGTGTGGGGTCACCCGCGGGATTCCTGGTACAGGGAATGGGGAATGAGGCTCCTCCCTTCCCACCAATCCTCTGGCAGTTGTGGGGAGCAAAACATCCCCGTCCCTGGGAGTGTTCAAGGATGGGTTGGGCGGGGCTTGGAGCAATCTGGGATAGTGGAAGGGGTCCGGGCTGGCACTGGATGGGCTTTAAGGCCCCTTCCCACCCAAACCACTCGGAGATTCCATGATTTTCTGATGGAACTCTACAGATCCGTGTTCTCTTTGCAGGTAAAACTGCAGTTATCATCACTCCTCTTTTACAGACAGTTGGACTCAAGAGCGGATATTGGGAAGGAATTCCTGGCTGTGAGGGTGGGCAGGCCCTGGCACAGGTTGTCTGGGGAATTTGTGGTTGCCCCATCCCTGGAAGTGTCCAAGGCCAGGCCGGATGGAGCTCGGAGCAATCCGGAATGGCAGAAGGTGTTCCTGCCCATGGCAGGGGGGGTGGAACGAGTCCAACCCAAACCATTCCAGCTTTCCACGCCTCCAAACCCACCGCTGATGGTTCTCCCACCGCTTCAGAGCACGAGCAGCCCGCGGTGAGGCCTGTGCCAGCTCAGCCCTCCCTCCTGCCCAGGGACGAACGCTGCCCCTCCTCACCCTGAGTCTCTTGATCCCGGCCCGGGTGATCTGCTGGCAGTCGTACAGTTCTATCCTCTCCAGGCTGTGGCAGCTCTTCAGGTGCTCCAGGGAGGCGTCGGTGATCAGGGGACAATTGTCCAGCTCGATCACCTCCAGGCGGTCGTGGGCGCAGGCGCCATTGCCCAGGTGACGGATCCCGTCGTCCGTGATCAGCTCGCAGTGGGATAAACTCTGCCCCAAGCACAGGAGTTAAACCCCGCCCAAAACCCTGCCCAAAGCCCGGCCCAATTCCCCGCCCAAAACCCGGCCCAAAGCCTGGCCCAAAGCCTCGCTGAGGACACAAGGGAGGATGGGCCGTGTTTGGTGGGGCTGCTCTGGGCTCCCTCCCTGCTCTGGAGCTGCTGGGCTCTGTGGGCTGCTGAGGCCTCATGTGACTCCAAGGGGAAAACTTCCAGCTGGAGCGGGAAAAATTCTTCCCTGTGAGGGCGGGGAGGCCCTGGCACAGGTTGTCCAGAGCAGTTGTGGCTGCCCCTGAATCCCTGGAAGTGTCCAAGGCCAGGCTGGACAGGGCTTGGAGCACCCTGGGAGAGTAGAAGGTGTCCATGCCCATGGGAACTGGGTGATCTTTAAGGTCCCTTCCAACCCAAACCATTCCATGATTCCAGGGGAAGGCAGTGCTGGAGGGATGAGACACACAAGGTAGCACAAAAATTCCATGAACACTTCCTTTGGGACACCTGTGGCCTCACCCACTGTGGGAAGGACCCTGGACCTGGCTCCAAAAAGCAGCAGGAACACGATGGGCCCCCCTTGGTGTGGATTTTGGGGGGATTCAGCTGGAAAGTCCTTGAGGAGGAAGCAGGGCTGATTCAGGAACTGGAACTGACTTTCCCAAGAAATGACTGCCCCAGAGAACCCACATTCCCACATCTGCAGGGACAGGATTCCTCATGGCATGGACAGGACCCAGAGGACACAAGGACCAAATTCCCAGAGATTCAGCCCCGAAGGGCTTTCCAGAGCATTCCAGCTCTTGGCTGCCCTGCTCCACACACTACTGGTTCCTCTCCCACAGATGGACCAACAGCTCCTGTGCAGGCAGATTCCACTTGGAATTCTGCTCCTGGGAGAATCCCATGTCCTACAGCCCTTTTCCAGGCAGCTGTGGGGGCCTGGTGTGGGATTCCTGTGAGCAGCAGGGGAGGGACAAGAGGTTCCTCAGGGTCACATTTCCAGCAGAATTCTTCCAGCTGTGAAGTCAGGGAGTGTTGAAAATCCCTTTGGAGAAGAAAAATGCTGGAAGTCTCCCTCGGAATACTCACCAGGACCTGAAGCCGTGGACAGTGTATGGAAAGCTGGATTAGTGTACTGTCTGTTATCTGGAAAAGAAGGAAAAGCCCTTTCAGGCTGGTGCTGGGCACAAAGACTTTGTATTTCCTCCCCACCAAAGAAAAACTGCAGGATTTTCCCTAATCCATGAGAGTTCGCCACAGCCACTCTCCTGAGCCTCTCAGGAATCCATCTCCTTAGGAAAATCCATTGCCCTTGGAGAACTGGGATGCAGGGGCATCACTGGATTGTTTTTAACTTCCTGAAGGAGCTGAAATCAGCCAAATAAACTCCTAAGTGTGTCCTGAATATTTGTCTCTGGAAGGACAAGGAGGTTCAGATTCCCTCCCAACAGCCTGTGGATTGCCCAGTTCTTCCTGGTTTTCCTCAGGAAGAAGGAGTCTCACACAACGGCTCCCAATCCCAAAGCCCCCAGGGAGCTGCTGGGATGGATTTGTGCCCTGGCCCAGCTTTGCTCCTTCCCTTTTTGGGTTCATTTCCAATCCCTTCCTGCCTGGATCGGTGTCATTCCCTCTGGCATCTCCTGAATTTCTGCCCAGGAAATGCAGACCCCCGGGGCCAAGCTGTTCCCAGGAAGCACAATCCCGTTACCTCCTGCCTCAGGCTCAATCAATTCCAGTCTATCCTTAGGCTTGGAGATTTTTTCATGGAATTTTGAGTCAATTCCACCCTTTTCCCTGTACATGCTGCAGCCCAGTTTGATTCAATCCCCTAAAATCACTGCAGTTCCAACAATCTGCCCATGGTTTTCCAAAATAGGGGAAACTCCCATTATTTTTAGCAATATATGGAGCATAAACTTCCCCCTGCCTTAGGATCTTTCCCTGGGATTTTCTCTCACAAATTTGGGATTTTCTCTCACCAGTCTATTATCTGACCTGGTATTTATAATTATTAAATATTTATTATTTACAGCACCATTCCTATGGAATCCAAACCAAGGACAAAACCTCATTCCCAATATTTTCCACTCCAAATCCAGCCAATCTTCCTGCTCAGGATTCTACATTAAATTCTAACTTGGAGACAAATTTTCCACCCATTTTCCACACTGCTGTGACTGTGGTGGAAGAGGAACACCCTGAGGTGGCATTTCCTACCTGGACACACTCTTCCAGATCCATTTTTTCAAGCTCATGGCAGTTCTAGGAATGAAGAGAATTCCAAACACCCACGGTAAGTGCCAAGTTCAGACAGCAAATATAAATAGAAATGTAATTTAAAATAGAAATATAATACAGAATATAAATATAAATATAGAGGAAAACAATAAATATAACCAGGACACAGAGAGTTTGCTTTAAAAATTAAGGATTCTCTCCAACTGGAATTTTGATGCTTCTTTCCTAAGGATAATAAGGGAAATGCCACTCATTTAAAGGGATTTATTCATGGAGAGCAAAGGGAGTTAAATTTAGAGTCACTTTTAGACAAACAGTGAATTTTATAACCCCAAAATATTTAACATTTCCTGTGGTTTGGATGCAAATCCTGCCAGGTGTGCGAGTCAGGACCACGCCAAAGATCCCATAAAACCTCATTTTTTGGAATTTAAACTTCCACCCGACGTCAACATAAAAACTTTTCCCCAAACCTCCTGAGTTTTGGGGGTTTTTTTTTTGTATTTGCCGAGGAAAGAAAGGGAAGGCAGGAGAGGGAAGGAGAGCCAGGGGCTCTTACCCTGGCCAGGGTGGTGAATCCCACGTCGGTCAGCTGGGAACACCTCGCCACTTCCAATATTCTGCATGGACACAAGCAACAAGAGCCACGGTGGAGCCCCAGAATCCCAGCAGAGGACACAGGAATGGTGGGTCTGGAATGTCTCCAGAAAGGAATTCCACACCCTGACGGAGCTGCTCCAGGCTCTGATCCCCTCCTGGAAAGCAGCTCCTCCTCAGGTTGGGGTGGAATTTGTTGTGGTTTTGTTTCTGTCTCCTCATCCTGTCACTGGCACCTCTGGAAAGGGTCTGGCACCACGCTCGGACACCCCTTGGAGATGTTTGCATGGATTGATGGGATATTTGCATGGATTGGTGGGATATCTGTATGGATTTATGGGATATTTGTATGGATTGATGGGGTATCTGTATGGATTGATGGGATCTCCTCTCAGATGAGATACTGCTATGGATATCTGAGATATTTCTATGGATGTTTGAGGTATTTCTATGGATTGATGGGATCCCCTCTCCAATGAGATATTGCTATGGATATTTGAGATAATTGTAAGTGTGGATTGATGAGATATTTGTATGGATATCTGAGAAATTTGTACGGATATTTGAGAAATTTCTATGGATTGATGGGATCCCCTCTCAGACAAGGTATTTGTATGGATATTTGAGATATTTCTAGGGATATTTGAGATATTTCTAGGGATATTTGAGCTATTTCTAGGGATATTCGAGGTATTTCTGTGGATTGATGGGATCCCCTCCCAGCCCTTTCCTCCCCACACTGACCAAGCCCAACCCCCCAGTCCCTCCTCATCCCAGAGATGCTCCAGATCCCAAATCACCTTTGTGACCCTCCCGGAGCCTCTCCAGCAGCTCCTGGTCCTTCCTGGACTGTGGAGCCCACACCATTCCAGCTGTGCCTTCCCAGGGCCGAGGAGGGGGGCAGGATCAGGATCCCCTCCCTGCCCACGCTCTTCCCGATGCCCCCCAGGATTCCATGGCCCTCCTGGCCCCCAGGACACGCTCCTGGCTCATGGATAATCCAGCAGGATTCCCAGGTCCTTCTCCATGGAGCTGATCTCCAGAGGGTCAGCCCCAGCCTGTCCTGGTGGCTTATTCCCAAGCCAATTGCTTTCCCAGCGGTTCCTGAAAAGCTTCCAGCAATCCCTGGAAGTTTGCTCTGCTCCCTGAGAGGATAATTTGCACAGAGCAGCCACTTCCCCTCTGGATGGGGTCACAGGGTATGGAAAAAAGGGAATTGGGCTAAAAGAGAGCCCAAGGAACACCCAGATGCATCCCAGGAAGGGATAATCCACCAAATCCTGGGACTGAAGTGCTCCTAAAAACCTTCCCGCTCCAAACCTCCCTGAGGGAAAGGCTCTGGAAATCAGAAACTCCTCTGGTTTGAACCCCAGAGACAGATCCCAGCATGGAAAAGGTGCGACTCCCAAAAACCCAGCAGGTGAGCAGGAAAAATTCCAGATTTAAGGCCCCAAAGGAGGAGTTTGAAGCCTTTTAAGGTGAACTCCTGACTCCTGAGGCAGCTCCTGCAGCCCCACAGAGATTCCCTCCACAGTTTTAACCAACTTTTCTCCCTTTATAGGAAAAAAAAGCCACATTCCTGAAGTGCCTTTTGTATTTCATGGGATGGAGCTTAATCCTCTGAGGCTGAACATAAACATAGGAATTGTTTGGAATTGATATTGGATTTTACCTTCCTCTTTCCAAACTGGTTTCTGTGCACTTTGTACCCAAATTCCTTAAATGGGGCATCCCAGGGAACAGCTGGGGTTTGTTTTTCCCTGGAAGGCATGGATTTGGTGTTGTTTGATGTCCCTGTTTTTCCCTGGATTTGATCCAGTTTCACGTGATGCCTTTTCATGGAGGCCACTTGGCTGTCAGAGATCTCAGGGAATAAAAGTGCCTCTTCCTGCACATTTTCTGCATTCTAGCCAAGTTTTCCCAAAGAAACTCATCCTAATAAAAATAAAATCCTATAAAACCCCCAGGAAAACCAAGCTATGGTTGGGAGCCCACCCTGCCAGGCAGAGGGAAAGTCTCTCCAAATTCCACCTGCTACAAACCCACCAGGAAAAACTTGGTGGGAGGAAACGTTGGGTAAATGGGATTTTTTTTTTCCAGCTCCCAAGACAGAAGGAACCCAGTCCTGCCTGTTCTTCATGGATACACAGGGAGACTGTGAGCACCACACAGGGAGTTTAAACTCCAGGAATTTGGGTACAACTACGAACACGCAGGAAAAAGCTCAGGGATAAGAACTGCCCTCCTGGAAAAACCTTCGGAGCCTGAAAGGGCTCAGACACGACCTGAGGGCGTGCCCAGGACCCTCTGCTGGTCGTGCCCGTGGGGGAAATCCCGGGAAAACTCACCGGAGGCGCGGGCAGTTCTGTCCCAGGGCGTTGAGGATGGCGTCGGTGATGTTGGAGCAGCCGGAAGCGCACAGGGATTGCAGCTTGTGGCAGCCCCTGCAGATGGTGATGAGCCCATCATCCGTGATTTGCTGCCAGGGAAACAACAACAGCGTCGATCCAGGAGGGTTTTCCCTCTCCCAATTCCAATCTCTGGCTCTTTTGACCCCTAAGTGTGATCTCAGTATTTCACCGGAGCAGCCGAGGTGGGATAAACCTCACTGAAATGGTTTGGGAACACTGGGAAAGTGATTCCATGTGCAGGGAAATGTTTCGGAGCTGGGCCAGGGGAGGGATGGGGGAAGGTGCTGGGATTCCTGCTGGCCTTTGCAATTCCTGCTGGGAAAGACCATTCCTGGTGACAGAGGGTCTCATCCAGCCCCATCCCTGGACACAGGGAGTCCATCCATCCCTGTTCCTGGACACAGGGAGTCCATCCATCCCTGTTCCTGGACACAGGGGATCCACTCATCCCTCCCTGTTCCTGGACACAGGGAGTCCATCCAGCCCCTGGACACAGCAGGTGTGTCCTGTCCGGTTCCTGGGCACAGGGAGTCTCATCTATCCCTGTTCCTGGACACAGGAGGTTTGTCCAGCTCCATTCCTGGACACAGGAGGTTTGTCCAGCCCCATCCCTGGACACAGGAGGTCCATCCATCCACCCCTGTCCCTGAGCACGGGGGATCCATCCAGCCCCATTCCTGGGCATAGGGATTCCCATCCAGCCCCATCCCTGGATACAGGAGGTCCCATCCAGCCCCATCCCTGGATACAAGAGGTCCATCCAGCCCCATCCCTGGGAACAGGGATTCCCATCCAGCCCCATCCCTGGATACAGGAGGTCCCATCCAGCCCCATCCCTGGATACA